>VZRN01001324.1:768912-786587 GCA_013397935.1 Dasyornis broadbenti
CCCCCCCTTTCCCCCCTTTTTTTTTTTTTTTTTCCCACTTTCTTCCTTCCCTCCCCACTCCTTTGCGCTTCGCAGCGTCCTGCCCCTCTTCAGCTCTCCGCTTTTTCTCGCCTCCTTTCCCTGTCGTTTCTGTCCACCCCATCACCCCATGCCTGTAGGGTGGCACTGGGGTTGTACAGGGATGCTCCATCTCCGCGATCCTCCCTGGACACGGACACACACACACACACACACACACACACACACACACACATACACACACACACCTTGCCCAAAGGGCACGGATCTGTGTCCATGGGAAGTGGGAAACTCCTTCCCTCCCTGAGCACAGAAAACCTCTGTACGAGCAGGTGAGGCAGTCCGGCACTGGGATGGGGAAGGCTATACTAGGCATCCTCTCAGCTTTCCTGGAGGTGTTGGAAATTTTGCAGGACCTCATGCCCATTCCACTCATCCCACTCCTTAACTGAAGCAGGACCACCATTCCCTGGCAGTTCTAGTTAATGCCATTTCCTGTTCCATGGGTTCAGGTGGTGGCAGCCTGGGGACAAGGACTCCTGTCAGGCAGCAGTAGCCCATCAGCAGGCATGGGGATGAGCGCTGTAGGGCATTTACAACGCCTGTGCCAGGACATTGCACATGGCGCTCTGGTGTTTGCCCTCTGCGGTGGCAGCACCTACTGACCACTGACATTCAAGCTCTCTAGAAACAGCCTGAATGAATTGATGCTTAAGGTATCTTAAGGTGTATCACCCCAAGATTACTGTCCTTGTCTTCACAAATGGTACTATACTGCTAAGCCAGAAAGGACAAGGCAAGTTGGCATCTTGCAGGCCATTCCTGCCTTTCCCCTGTGCTCTTTTTGAAGTGTTTATCGCTTGAAAGCCTGCAAATCTCCACAGACATGGATTTAACACTTCTACCAGCAGGTATGATGGGTTATGCCTGATTATATATTGAGGTTGCATGAAGCGTGGATGATACAAACACATTGGCATTCCTGCTTCCCTGGATAGGACAATTAGTACAGATTTGGCTACTCCACCCCTCTCCTAGTAATCACTTAGGCAGGATAATACATGTCTGCTTTTAAGCATCACAGATAATTTAGCATGTGCTAAATCTGATCCTTATGAGACTGAAAACTGTCTTTAAAATCTTGCAGTTTGTTTCCTCCAGGGACAGACTTCTGCATCCATACAGCAAACACTTCTCACAAGAGAGTGACGGGTCTGGATTATGCACAGAGCAATCCGCAGACTTGAGGAAGCAGAAGTAGTTGTTAAAATTTATACTGCCTGGGGAGATAATTAAAATTTGTAGATTCAAATCTACTCCTTTAACATAGCAAAGGGAAATCCTATCAAAGAGATAAGCTAATTCAAAAACAAACAGACAAATTCACCAAAAACATTCTACCAGCAATTATTTAAATTGATGGTCCTGATGGAAACTCCATTTCAGGAAGTCCTTGAACTGCTAATAGAGAGGAAACCAGGGATGACTGATTTTGCGTACTCTTCCAAAGCATCTGCTCCTTGCCGTTGCTTGAGAGAAGATACTAGGCTGGATGGACATCTTAAACCTTCTCATGTTATTCTGCTAGGCTCTGTCATGCCTCACTCCATGTCTCTCATAAATTGCTTCACCCTACTAATCTTTTAATGGGGTGTACAAAATACTGGTTTAAAGGCATCAATAAGGACTGCCTAATGTCCCACGTGAGTGCTTGGGCCCTGCAGAGCTGAAAGATGCACTGCGAGGATCAGTATCAGTGTTTGTTGTTTGTCAACCGTCCTCATTCCTGTTTGCACGAGCAGTTCCTTTAATTGCATCAAGAACCCTAAGGAGCTTTGGCACAGAGCTAGATCATTTAATTGGGGCAAAGGCTTCAAATGATGTATTTGCCTATGACAGAAGATAGACAGAAGAGTCAAAGGCACAGCTGGACTTCTGAAATCTCTCATGTCTGACAGTTTACTGAAAACATATTCATTCTGTTTTGAGCTCTTGTGATCTCTGTACCTTTGACAGTTCCCTCTGTGTTGTGGGTTCTGTCTTTTGTGCAGAATCTCTCTTACTGCCCCCCCAGAAAAGTTCTTCAACAACATAAGAACATAAAAAGTGATTCTTATTCTGAAAGGGATATTTATTCTAAAGTTCCAAATGTACTTTTAAAAGTGGTCTGCGCTGAAAGTCTTTTTAACTTGTCATTGCACAAATGAGCTCCGGTGATGCTGCCCTTTAAGGTTTTTTGCCAAGGGAGAGCTTTTCTTTGCACAGCTAGAACAGGACCTGTAAGATCTATGTCTCTCTCTTGCCACTAAAAGGTACCACCAGCAGCACTCATCAGGTAACCCAGCACCTCACACACCTGAGTAAATCTACGTTGTGCCAATCTTGTAGGATATACTCGTGGGCCATACAGCACTAGCCAGGCTAGTGAGCTGTGGACAAATATAAATTTCTGACCTCATATCTTCCCAGATTTGATGCTGACTTGGATGATTCTCTGGGCTGCAGATGGGTGAACTGCAACCTTCCTTTGTGCCTCTGTTGGAATGGTTTTCTAATGGAACTGGAGCAGCCAGCATGAAAGGTGGCAATTGCATGATTTGCATTTCTTTGCTGTTAAAATCTTTCATCCCTTCCACCCATTTGTTGCAGCTGAGATGTTTCTGCTTTTGTAAAATTCAAGAATTTTGATGCCTCTTACCTGACACCATCCCAGTTTACCCATGCAGCAAAAATCCCAAAGGCCAAATGAACATGCAGTACAATTCCTTTTGTCTCCCCCAGGCCGGGTGCACAGCTCTCTCTGTAAGACAGTGCACCTCCCTTTACTGCTCTGGAAGTGTGCTGACGCACGCGAGTGGAGCCTCTGACCCGCAGGATATGGCTTTCTAGGCTCTGGCAGCATGCATGTGGCCTCGTTTCCTGCTGAATGGCTCTGCTCTGAGGAGAAAAGCGCCTAATCAGCACTCCAGTGCAGCTGACACAGCTCAGACTGGCTGTTTGCAGAGCCTGGAGCCCCTCTCTCCCTGGGGCAGTGTTATGGAAATCATCAGCCTTAGACGCTCGGGTGAGACCTGCTGTGCAAATCCCCTTTGCCCCTCTGCAAAGTCACATCTGTCAGGAGAGGTAACCACAGCCTCTTGGCTTTTTCTGTCCTGTCCTCCTCTCTGGCTGTTCTTAACCTGCCTTCTTTCTTTGAAAGATCTTACTTGCATCCCCAAATCTGTCTTCAGAACCTGCTGCAGGATTCCTGTGAGCAGGATTGTGGCTTGCCCTTACTGCAGTGTTGCAGTGTGGCAGAGGGACACAGTGGCATCCACTGCAGATCACACTGGGCTGGGCTCTAGCTTGGAAAAAGATCTTCCCAAGGCTGAAGCTCTCACCATGTGCTGATGGGCTGGGGTGGGCTGCTTGCTTTCATACCTGATATTGTGCTAAGGAGAGTTATGCTTGTTCTGAGTGATGTATGGGAGTTTGCTGCCCACCTGCAGCAATAAACTGTCTCTCTGAACTTTTCATCTTTCACCTGGATGTCATCTTTCAGGGCACTTACAGCTTATCCGACTTCCACACCTCATGCAGGCAGCATGCAAAGATGCTGCCTGTCTGCCTGGAACCTACCATAGGAGACACGAGTTATGGCCAGGTTGTTTTCAGAATCCAGCAGCTGGTAGTTCCCATGGCCCAAGGAATCCTAATTAGAAATAAATGTTCAGTGATTAGAGATGGATAATATCCAAAGTGATTCAACGTTGCCAAGCATGGAGGGTGTTTGGATCTGTATCCAAACTTCCTATTTCTTTAAAGGGCCAAGTTTACCTTTTAACTGTACCAATCCAGAACTTCTGAACTATGTGGTTCTGCCCCTGATAGTGAACCAACATGTGGAAAATACTGTTTTTGCGAATCCAGCTCCTTGTCAACAGAAAAAACATTATGTAAGAGCTTCCAAATTGTAAGCATCATGCTTTTTAGGTCTCTGAACATCATGCAGTGTTTACACATTGGGGCTTGGGGCTTTGATGGTATTTTACCTATTGCCGTTTATTTCTGACTGATTGGCAAATTACAAGATAGATAAGGTGATGTTGTTAACTGCAGATTTCCTTTCCCCCATTGTAAAGTGTCCTTCTTCCATTCCCTTTCCCTTTTTTCTTTCAGGGTTATGAAAGACTGATACTGTATCTGGGTAGGATCTGAGGTTTTATGGCAGTTGTGCAGTCATACTTCCATGGAGAAGTGAAATCCTTGTTATTAATGCTGTAATGTATTTTTAATTTTCTCTTCAAATAAGAGCACATTTTGTTTTGGTACAGGAAACTTGCTTTTGTTACTACTTTTATGATTATGTTTGGGACTGCACAAAAGTGCGGTGGATTTAGTATGTTTTTCTTAGCTTTTGCTTCAAGTTTGATCATTCCAATTTTCAGGGCACTGCTAATCCTGAAAAGAAATGAAATCTGTGCATGTTTTGCAAGAGTGTTTAGAGATTCTATCATGTGTACTTGCTGCACTGTTAGGTGTGTGCAAAAGCTGAAGAGTCTTACTGTGCATCGTCGTGTACAAAACCAGTTTCAGCTTCATGTAGTTGTATATAGCAGTGTCAGCTTCATATAGTGGTAGATGGCAGTGTCATCTGGGGACCATTAAAAAAGTCCATTGCTGCTCCAGTTCTGTTCTCCAAAAATATCAAAATGTCACTTTTAGCTGGCCTTATTTCTGGCAGTAGGTGAGCAAATGTCATGCTAAGATGGATTTCAGAGGCTTTTCAGGGCATTAGTGTGTTCTGGCTATGCATTCTCATTAGGCACCTGTGCCAGTTAAAATATTACTGACAGCACTTCAGGCTGCCCCCTGTGAGCCTGCTGATCCCACTCTACCCAGCTCAGAGGGGGCACAGACTCCAGTCCCACATGGTTAGTGAGAATTGTCCTGATAATGCACTGTGCTATCACCTGTTCTGGCGTGCCTTCCTCCCCAAATAAGTATTGCAGCCAGGTTTGAGGAAGGACAAGTCTCTCTGAAAGACCACAGGGTATGGTTTATCTGTGAAGTCTCCTGTTTCATGGAATTCAGTCTGTGCTTTCCACACAACCTGTGCTGGCACCATATTTTATATGGCCTTTGTGTGTATAATTTGTCTCTGGACATGCAGTCTTAAGGGACTGACTGATACAAGGATGACTCTGCTGAGACAGAGCAATGATCCTTCTGGTTCAGTGCCCTCTTTCTGACTGCAGCTGGAATAAACAAATACTTAAGAGCAGGGCAAACACACAATACTGTGTTCCCAGAAGACTTTTCCAGCTTCATATGGTTTGCAGCATGTGCTGTCTCAGCAAGATGTCTCAGAGCCTCATTGAGAAGACCCAACCACTCAATGGGCTCCTTTGTCACTTAGTTCTGAGCTGAGGAGAAAGAAGTTTTCTAGTGTATCCCTCCTGTGTGGATGGGGTGGCTGTGTGGCTCCAATGGTACTGGATGTGGTTCCTGATAGAATAAAACTTGGTGGGAAGGAGAACTTTTTAAGGTGAAGCTGATCATGAAACAATCACTGCACCCACACAGGGACCCTCAAACAGCTGCTTCATGGCTCATGGAAAGTCACACTACAAAAGCAGTGAACTAAAGGCAGAAGGCACAATGTACTTGTCTCACATTTGTTGGGTTGTGCTTGGATTTATTGTCTTAAGTTTTCAAACATCTCTTCAACAAATTTTCCAAGTAGCACATTTAGCCGTGATGTATCTTAAGAATAAATGCTTCCACATAAATTCTTTTGACCTACCTGCTTCTGTTCAGACCAGAAATATTACAAGGAATGTACGCCTTCCCTGCATCTGATATTTCTGATCTGCCCTTACCCAGTCACCTGGATTGAGAAAGATTGAGGTAGTGTCCAAGCAGAAGAACGAATGGTTGTGGAATGCAATGCTTGGGTGAAGGTGGGTTAAGGGGTAGAATGTTGGACTAAATAGATCTGAAGAGTTCTTCTGGCCTTCTTTTCTTTGAGACTGCTTTATGCTATCTGTATGTTGTCACTCCTATAAATGCTAAATACTTGAACACACCACAGAAAAAAACATTTAAGATCTTCACATGCCAAGGAATAACAACATTTTGTCTCTGATCTGCTTTGTCCTGCGTGGATGTAGATAGTATCTTGCCCTCTGATCTTCATTTTATACCATGTCCACCAAGAGTTTCTTCTGTTTCTGCTTTTCTTAAGGATAATAAATTCTTGATCATATTTCTTATTTGGATAATAAATGCTGTGACTCTGAGTTTTGATCTTTTTAAAACATTCCAAGCTGAAAACAAAGTACCCACGCACATATTCACAGCACAGACCTTGTTGTCAGAAAAACAGGGAATCCTTCCCTAACCTCAGGAATGTCCCTGGAAGATGTGCTGGACTTTTGCTCTGTTGTCAGGAATGGTGTCACTACACTTTGGCAGCTACTAACATTAAAACAGATTCTTTAACTTAAAAACAGAAGTAAACGCCTACTGTTTTTTAGGGAATTAAGGACAGTTTAATCAGGAAACTTCAGTCAAATTTTGTATAGATTTGAGCAGTGGTCAAACTTTGACCTCCGAGCTTCAGGAGGAGTTACAGATGAGACAAATAGTTATGTTTCCTGCTGAGCAGCAAAATAATGAAGAAGTATTTATCCAAATATCCAGCAGGTCTGTGAACTGCTTAAAATGTTACCTCACTCGTGTTTCTAAGATGATCTCTCTGAAGAATTTTTGACCCAACATTGAATAAACAAAATATTTGTTTCATGTCCTTCAAATACTGGGTATTTTAGAATAGACTGTCTTTCATGTTGTAGATGAGGACACATGTGTCTCAATACTGCAATACTGAGTTAAGTGAAAAATAGGCAGATGCTGTAGCACATTAAAGGCATCTCCTTCATGTAGCTGTCAGGTACTGAATATTGTGTTCTTCAGCTTCTTTCCTTTAAAGGTGAAAATAAGAAGTAAAAGAAATATGTGATCTGTTATTTTTCAAAGTACAGAAGTTCAGGTGCCATTTGTTAAATGATTCTTTGCAGAAAAAGAAGCCAGATCTCACATACTGAACATACCATAAGCTTGGATGCATCCCTTAACCAAAAGTAGATATTTTTCTTAGCATTGTTGTGGCCACGTGGATAAGATGTAGGGCTATCAGAACACTCAATAAGCGTGTATTTCTCCTGTCTGAAAAGTTGCCTTGGATAAGCTCTCAAATATGCACTGCCTATTAAAAAAGAGAATCTGATCTTTTTTTTTCCTGCACCCCTCTCCTTTCATGAGAAGGCAATAGACAAAGTTTGCCTCCTAAAGCAAGAAGAAGACAACTGCTTCAACAGCCAGCCTTAGAAAGGTGCCAGATTATTTGCATTGTTTGATGGAAGAGAAGAGGTCCTGACCCATTAAAAATCAGTGATTTTGATGTGGTGAAGTAGCAGCCAGATCCCTTTTGACGGTGTCGGGTCTGATTTGCTGGCTCCATGGCTACGTGGAACAATGGTCTGTGCAGGGCAGCTGGGATGTGGGCAGAATTACAAGTGAGCATCCGTCAAATTCCTCTGTACAACACTGAGAGGGCTTTTCCTCTGCACGTTCTAAAGGACAGAAAACCTGTGAGAATGATTCTCTATGGCTTGGGCTAGGCAGCTCTGAACTCAGGATTGTACCCTGGAAGCATGAAAAATTATTTTTCTCAGCCATGAAGGTATTAAAAGTGTAGTGTGTTGATATTAAGTCAGATATTGGAAAAGCTCTGTGGGTTAGTTTGTTTGTTTTAAAGAGAATACTGATATTTGCACTGTTTGAAAAAACCAAAACATCCCTTTGTGAAGAGCCTATGTATAGACTATGTCTATCTGATGGTTAAAGTCTGTCAAAAGTTATTAATAATAGGAGTGGAAGATTCTGATGGAGACTGTTGATGAGGAGTGCCGATAACCAGTGGCTGAGTTGCATTTTATGGGTTTGTGGGATTATATTTAGAAAAACAGTGCAGTTACTTGGAGCTGCAATTTTATCAAAGTGTATGTTGTTCATAGCAGATGCTGAGCAAAGGCTTCCAGCTGGGAGTTACTGCTGAAGGGTGTCCCACACCTGAGGCTGGCTTCATCAGGCTAAAAGGTTTGTGTGTGCCTGAGTGGCTGTGGAGAGGCACAGATGGGAAGGAGGAGGACTCACAATAGACATCATGCTGATCTTTAAGGGAAGTCTGTACTTGAACCTAGGAAACCTCTAAAGTTAAATCAGGTGGGTGACTGAGAGCTTCTAAATTCTGCTTGACTGGCACATAAGGTATGTTGTACCTTGTAGTATCTTGGTAAATGTCTGCTGGTGATTCTGCTCTTGAGTCTGATTTACTTTTTTTTGTTGTTGTTATTTGGACTTCTAAGTGCAAAGGCAGGCAGCTATCTGACTGAAAAGAAAAGCCACCCATGCTAGTAAATGACCACAGTGCTAAATGACCATAATATGAGCTATGGCATAGGCAAGTAGTTTTCAAAAAAGGAGTGTACTTGAACATTGCTCTGAAGAAAAAAAAAGATTACAGGCGAAAAAGGAAGCAGGATACTATCTTTTCAAAGTAATAGCACACAATGCAGGCTCCAAAATGCTCCATAATTGTTTGTGGTATGGCCTCAGAGTAAGGAAATATTGTCATTAAAAAGAAGTAATTTGAGTGAAGCTGGAGATCATAACATTCCGCTCACCCATTGCAAATGCCTACTGTCCAAACACGGGTTTCCGATAATACCCAGAGACTTTCTCTGCTTCTTTTGATCTGCTAGCCTGTAACAAATATAGTTTCCTTCTCTGACACTGAACTTAGGAAAGTAAACAAAATCAAAACCATGTTTAAAGCACTGACTCACATAAACATTATGCTTATATATAATGTCAAAGGCCTATGTTATATTAGTCATAATTAAATTAATACACACATCTGTTTTACAATGAAATGTGAGTAATGTGTCACTAATTATTAGCATCTGTAGTTTTTTCTAGCAATGATATTTCCATTTTTATATGCTGCACATTCTGTGGATGAATAAGATGTGCAACAGCAGATTTGAAGTGTGAATTTAAAAACTACAATACCCTGAGTTGTACTTTGATTTTGCTCATATCAGTATTTGTTATCAGGGATAACCTGGTTTTCCATGAATTGGCTGTTTTACCCCTTACAGCAACCAGAACAAATGTCCAACAACTGGACTGGTATTTCTTCTCTGCCTTCCCAGACAAATATGTCTAAGCTTGCCCTCTCTTTCCAAGAGTAACTTTCCCGGGAGCCTGTGTCTTAGAGTAATCGTCCCTTCAGCACTGTTCAGCCTTCTTTGAGAGCTTCCCAATTTCCCAAAAGTGTCCCTAAAGCCTTCTTTAGTTTTTCTGGTCACTCCTTCTCTGATGAGTGTACTGTCTTGACCACACTTATAATGTTAAGATCAGATATAAGATTTTTCTCCTTCACTAAGTCTTAGAGGAGACAATATTTTTAAGCAGCCCACACCTGCAGCCAAATCATGGTTTGGGTAAGGTATCTCCAGAAGCAGCAGCGTTGGTATTGTCATCATTGAACTTGCCAGGCCTTCCTTGCCCTCTCATCAAGAATCATGGCTCTAACAGTTTTAAGCTCTGGGCATGGTTTTGGCTTGTGTGCCGAGTCACATACTGTTGTTTTGTACTCTGAATGCCATGAGCAGGTTCTGTCTTTATTTCTTGTGGTGTTTTTTGCATGCTATCATGGCCACAGTATCAGAGCAGCCTGAGCTCTGTAAGTTTCAGTTAAGTCTGGGTGATTTCCTTTGCTTGTCAGATTCCAGATGTTTTGCTGGAGTTTATTTCTGGGTCTTTCATGAGCCTCTCTTTGGCTTCCCTGTGCATGTGTGTCTTCACGCCAGGGGTGAACTCCACTCTTATCAGGATTAGTCAACTACCAGGCTCCCCCAATCCCCTTCCTCCTCACTCCAGAAAAAGAAAAATGTTCATCTTTCAAGTCTTAGATCAGTTACAAACTCCTTTAATACTTTCCATTACCCCTGCACTAGAATAATCTTGTTCCATTTTTGCACAGAATGCAGTCCTCCTTAAGGTTCTGCAATCCATTTTCACTGTGAGCCTCTTGGCTGTCTGAATTGAAAACTAATAAAAACTTCAAGTGACTGAGAACCAACTTTTATCAGAAACAAATTGACTTTCTGCCCAGTATCCTTCTGATAGCATTCATTGTAGCTGTGGGAACTATGCAGGTCTGCTCTGAGGGGGTTTTTTTGCACCAGTAGGGAGTTTACCCACTCCGTTATTCATTCCTGCAGAATAGTTTGATTCTCCCTGATACCGTACTTTGTCCCGAGCTAACGCCAAGTCTGTGAGGCTGCCAGCCTTGTAAATGTGATATCTGAATGTGTCAGCACTGTTCTGCATGGAGCACCACCGAACTGAGCATTTCCTTCTACACGTCTCCTACCAGCAGCTCTTAAAGGCACAGCTGCACACATGCTGTGAACGCTTTCCCCCCAGGACATTTCCACTTCTCACTTTTCTGCCCCGCAGTGGCATTATGGAGGAGAAAAATGAAAAGAGCTTAATGCACCCTGCAGCCCAGGGCTGTGAATTCATCTCAGCTGCTTGCAGAGTGTTAATGGACACTGTGCAGACCAAAAAGGCACACAGGGAATCTGTCCCAATAGTTTTTAAAGCTTCACCTCTGTTGCTAATGTCACCTTTGAGAGCTAATGAAAGAGTTTTCAGATGTGGGTCTGGTCTCTGCTAATGACTGTGAGCATACAAATAGTATTGCACACTCCAATGGGAAGTTTACTTGGGCAAAATTCCCACTGAGGTCAGCTGGGCTTTCTCCAGACTAATCCTTGCCTAATAAATCCCTTAATAGTAATAATCATTGAGTTTGGAACTGTAGTTAAAAAATACATGGGCTGAACTCTCCTCCTGGCTGTACTGCTCTTTCCTGCAGTAATTCCATCAAGTTTCTCCCAGTCTTTTTTGGTTTACAGCTGAGTGCAGAATCATGCGTCCTATTACCACTTGAAGAAATTCATGGAAAAGCCTCAGTTTTATACAATTTATTTCAAATATGGATTTAGGGCTTTATACTGGTGAACAGCATGGTATCTAATGAGTCCATCACCACAGTCCTGCAGTATCTTAACCATAAAATAAAATTAAAGAAATTTCTTGATTTTCTGTAAATGAAGGTGTGATGGCAGAGGGGTTACAACATCTGGCTTTTTGACAGAGGTATAAGCTCCCTTGCCAGGCTAGCAAGGAGTGTTTTCAAGACAGGTAGAGAATCAGATCAATGCTGGTTTGAGGTTTTTCTTGGTCAACTTGGCTGTAAATTGGTATCAGTCATTCCAGCTGAGAGTCAGAAAGGCTGTGATAAGAAGGTCTGTGATAACCACCTGAGTGTTTTCTTAAATGTGGTTTATGACAGAGTTGCAGGTTTTATGGGCTGAACGGCCATGGTGTAAGTTGAGGCCATTTTCCTACTACTTTTGCTGAGGGGTGTGTATTTCCAGTGTAAGCAGGTATGTCTTGTGAGAAGCAGAACTAATGAAGTTGGCTTCCTGACAGATATGGTTATGTGCTTGGTTGATGTTTGCTAAATAAAGCCATGGATTTTAGTGGGTATCAGGTAATCTGCAAAGAGACATCTAGAGAAGACTCCAGTCTGAGGAAAAGCTTGAAATAGGGGTTTGTATCCTTTTTTTTCCTAGCTGCTTGCCGTCATGAAGCATGCTGGAATGTAAATGTCTTGGAGGCTTCTGCTCTCTTACCAAGATCTGATAGAAACTGGCAAATCTGTTCAAATGGTAGGAGGAGGCTGCCTTGGCCTCAGCTCCAAAATTCTCTGAAAGAAAAGATTCCCCAAATCATATCACTTTTTGGTGGAACCATGCAGTGAAACATGAGCTCTGAAAGGATCTGCCATGGGCAGGTTACTCAGTATAGTGGGAAATACCCTGAGTTGGGTTGTTCCAGCTGTGGCCATTCAGGAAGCTCTGGACCTGTGCTACGGCCGGGCTGCAGCCAGCAGGGTGTAGGGATCAATCTGCTGTAATTGACCCTTCACTTTCAGCTTAGGCAAAGTTTGGCTGAGCCCGCTATGGTAAAGCAATTCACATTGCTTTAAAATTGCATCTGCTTCTCCACTTATGCCTTTTAACGTCCATACAACTCAATTGCTTTGATTTTTTCTCTTGATTTTCCCCCAGCACAACAGACACTGATTTTTACTCTCAGTATGAAGTTGCATCAATTTCTTTAATGCCATTACATTAGTGTCAACTGGCAATGTCCAAAAGGACTAAAAGGCCTGTTTCCAGAATGAAACAGAGAAGAAACTGTCATCAGACAGGACACAGTCAGGTACTACTGTTAGATACTGGGATTTTCCCAGGAAATTGCAGGATGGGAAATAGGAACTTTGAGAACTGTGAAGAGAGTTAAATCCAAGTTTAATCCATAACTTTCTATAGTGTGTAGAAATTCTGCAAATAAATATGTAAATATTTGTCTTTTACACTGAATTCTTGGAGTTCTTACCCAAGTCAGAGAAAGCCTCCTATTCTCCAGAGTCCTTAAGCATGTGCTTAACTAAAAGAAGAAGGGATTTTAAGGAGAATTTCTGTGGAGCTCTGTGTACTTCCTATCAGCTGCTTCCATGTGGGAATTAAGCCATTTATGTATACAGTTCCTGACTCTGGGGCAATTAAAATCTCAGCCATAATGTTATATTAACACAGAATTTGGTGTGCCTAATGACATATTAAATCTTCCTAAATTATAGCTAAATTACAAAAAGCACTAATTTACCAAAACCAGTTACTAAATGTTTAGAAAAAGAAGCTAATTGAATTATCCCTTGTTTGTCAGAGACAGATAATCTCCTTGTGAGAAATCTCATTTTTTCTGAGGCATGATTAATTGGCCCGACGAGCCAGAGATTATGACAAATTTCGCAGGAGAAGATAATAGATAAGTCAGTAGGAAGGCCTGGGAGCAGAGAACTAGCAGCTCTGATTTGGATTGGGGCTAGGTACCACTTCTGGACTGCCCCCGATCCTCATATGCTCTCTGCTGCTGCTGCTGCTGCAGGAGACAAGCCTTGCTGCCATCACAGCCACCCTTTGCTCCTTTTCTCGACATGCTCAAAGCCTCAGCCTGATTCAGATCAATAACATCACATCCCCAAGAAGGATGCCTGAAAAACCATGTGCTTCTAGGTCAGTGACTGGTTTCTACTGAATAATCAACGACATGAGATGAATTTTTTATTTTCCTTTAGTCGTGGTCGGAAGGCATTTATGACTCACACAGAAGGTCCAGTCACAGCTTCATCACCCTGTTTGAAAAGCCTGGCATGTGTTGGACCTGAATCAAAAGTTTATTGCTTATGTTAATGTTACAGCACATGGATTTGAGAATAATTTTCCATTTGCACCATCTTGTATGTGTAGATCATGCTGTAATAGGATTTGAGCTATTGTCTCATTAACATTATTTGGAAAATGTTATGAATTAGATCGGCATTATTTATTAATATGCTTAAAAGCAAGGTATATTTAAAATTGTAGTGGGGGCTGCCACAGCCACATGGCTTGAAGCCTTATCGTCTCAAGTAGAGTATCAGATAGTGCAAAACTCCCAAGTTAGATAATGACTGTTGGCACCACTCTGCTTTTTCTGTCGTTCTTGCCTGCTAAAACAGTGATTTGAGGCAAGTATAAGTTCACATAGCCTGCCTTTTCCTCTGCAATCACTTTTTACCCCTTCCCAACATCAGTTAGTTCTCTGTTATATTTAGTTTTCCTTTATATCATCAGTTTGCTTATAAGAAAAACCAGTTTCCCAGGCATGTCCGGCCAAGTCCCTCTGAACCTACGACTGTTCCCAGTCCCATACCACACACATCCAGTCCGCTCCTCACACCAGAACCCCCTGAGGCACCTCAGAGCCATTCCAGCTCTGCTTGGGGCACTGCATCCCTTTGGCAGGAAGGAGCAGAAGCCTCCAGTGGGGAGAGGCACAAAGGAAACAGCGGGGTACCTGTAACCTTTGAAACATGAGGTCAGGGGCTTTCCTTCAGGACAAAAAGATGTCAGTGGCATCCCAAAGAGGAACCTGTGCTGGAACACCAAGGTCCCAGAGCTGTCAGAGGCACACAGTGTGTAAGGGGCAAGTTCCCCTACCAGCTTGCCCAGTCTGAACGGGTGCTTTGCCAGTTGTTAGAACTGCTCACCGCAAACACACAGTGGCCTTTTCTTCTGAGTAGCTATTTTGTGTTTTGCATGCATTTCAAGGTAGCAGCTCCTTTGAAGAGGTCTCTGCAGGAGCCCTTGGGCGCTCAGCACAGCTTTCTATTGCTTTCCTGGTGTCACTCTAATCACTTTAAATATGAAGCAGCTTAAAACATACAAGGGTTGCTCCCAAAACAGGCGAATAGTACGTGGTTTATATTCATTGGAGCATTTCAGTCAGTTTTAATCACAACAGAATATGTTTGCATCTGGTCCCAGCCCTCCAAGTTCTCCCTCAGTACTGTGGAGTAATTGAAGAATATCATTAAAGGTAATTATTTTAATTGCCCATTGACTCAGGAAGATTTCTGATAGTGCTGGGAAGAATGTGATCTGTAAAGGAAAGGCCTTGTGGATTGTCTACATCAGGACAGATCCCCATCAGCAGTGGTGTGAGGGGTGCAAATGAACCCACTTGCATCCTGCGAGCACCCTGTGGATTATGGTGTGGAGAGAGGGGGCATGGGGCAGGAAACATGAGACGTACTTTTTGTCTGAATGTGAAAGACAGAATACGTGCACTGTGCCACTTTGCTTGTGATGCATTTGGGATTGTTATTAGCTCACATGGTGTTCAAGCCCGGTGTAATGTCACTGACTTTGCTGAGGCTCCCATTTGATGCAGCTGTGAGTGAAAGCACAAGGTTTGTCTAGGACTTGAAGCCAGAAATATGAGAATTGAAAGCATATATATTCAATAAGGTGAAATCCTTAACACCTAAGCATTCCAAAAGCAGCAGTAGTTTTTGTTGGAGGCAGTAGTAGAGAAGAATGATGGTCTACTAGCTAGCTCACCCATGCTGAGCTTGGAAAACTTTGTCTGTGTTCTCTGCTCTGCTGAGCCTGCACTGGCCTTTGCCGCAGCACTTAGGCTGCTCCATGTCTCATTTCCCCTCTCGGTTAAGACTGAATGTGCCTTCTTAGGACTATGTGAATTGCTGTCATGATGTGTTAGCATGCAAATTTGTACAAATTCACTGATGCAGTGATAGGAAGGGCAAAGGCCTTTGTGATTTTTTTAATGTGCAACTATATAGTATCTGTGGAATCAACCACTTCTGACAATGGAAGAAAAATACACCAGAAAACAGTAAATTCAACACTTTTGGCATAGTGGCACTGAGCAGAAGTTTGCTGTAGGGCAGTAGGCTCTTCTAGGAGAGCATTGGCACATGCTTGCAATGCTCTTAGGCTTCATCTAGATGTTTGCTGTGGCAAAGAGGCTATGGGAGAAGGTGGACCTCTGTCAGACCTAGGCTAACCTAAGTCTTGTAATATTCCCTGTGTGTAATGAGAGCAATTTTCAGAAGTTTGAAGCCTCTGTAGGTCCTATTTGTATAGTATAAACATCCTTTCTTTATCAGGCCTGCTAGTTAGGTACTTTGTTTGCGTTTTCCCATATTTCTTGGTGAGTCAAAGCCTTTTTAATAGTCTTTTATTTGATTAAGTGCTGTTGTAAGAAACAGAAAAAGTATTTCTGACTAAAATGATCTGAGCTTCCATTTGGCATGACAGAAGCCAAGAAAAATTTGTGTTGCAAATGTTTTGACTATTGGCATTTGTCATCCTTTCTGTTTGGGAGGAGCTGGATAAGACTCTCCTCTTCCTCACACTGCTCAGAGTGGATTTATATCAGTGGGGTCTGATTTCCAGGACTTCTGCCACAGGCACTTCTTTACTACCCATGCAGCTGTACTGAGTCCTGTGGATTTTTGCTGATTTATTATCATGTGAACAAGGGCTGCACCAAGCTGTGTGACTCCTGCAGTTAGTTTTGATTTGCTCTGATGCAGCTGACAGAAGAATTTGACTTGAATGATCTCACTGTTGCTGTGGCACTTGCATTGTAATTAAAGCCAATGCTGTGTCGTTATCTCTTTAGAAATGCACGCTGTGCCTGCACCTCTTAGCTCACTTCTTGTGCCTGCGACTGTCTGTTCTTCTCAATAACTCTATTCACAAGCATCATTATGTTGCTGGGAATCTGCTGGGAAGGGACTGAGGTCCAGCGTGGCATGCTGGGGCATGTGTCCAAACCCTGACTCCAAAGTGCTTCCCACTGTTATCCATTCAGGAGAATGCCAGTGAGCTCAGGGAGAACACGGGGTGCTTATCATGGGCAGGCATAACCTGTGCAGGACAGGCAAACAGGCGGGTGCAGATGCCTGTTGTGCTGGATGTCAGATTGCCTGGCTTGAATCCTTGATCAAAAATTCAAATGCTCCTCTTTCATCTAGTTTTCCTTTACTGATTATTTCCAAGCACTGCTGTGCAGCTTTGCCCAAACGTAGGAGCTGCTGATACTCCAAGTGGTGCTGTAGAGCTCGTTGTAGGAATGGGCAAGAGCAGCAACTCCCTAAGGTGGCAGAAGACTGCAGCCTGATGTAACAGTGCCTAAGTGTGCCCAAATCTCTCGGGAACTACAGAAGCTGTAGCTCTGAGGGTCCCTTGTGCCCAGATGCTTCGTCTCAGGAGTGCTCATCCTTCTCCCAAACCCAGGGAGCCAAAGCACACACCAAAAGGTTTTGAGAAATCATAATCTGTTCACCACCCCAGCACATTTGCCTGATCAAGATTACCAGCCTCAATTCTCCAGGCCTTTACCATTTCTTGTTTATTTTCATCTTTATTTCCCAGTGTACTGAGATGATGTGTACTGAAACATTTGTTCACACAAATAAGGGAAGGTGATAGCTTCCCTCCCTGACCACATGCTCTCTCTTCTGTTCCAAGTCTTAATTAAAATGATACTAAAGGAAGCAAATCAATTAACAGATACCTTACAAGATGCTTTATTCACTTACACATGTACACACAATTACTTACAAGTATCACATTACTGCTTTAGTTATCTGCTAGCAAATGCTGCTAATGAACTGCAGTGTTATTGAAATGGGTAACAGACACCTGGGAAAACAGGAAAGTATTCCAATATATCATTTTTCTCTCAAAATAAACTTTACATTTTGTTGTTCCAAATGTATGGAAAAATTACTATCCAGTTATCTTTGCACATCTGAAAAATGACCTGCTTTGTGAAAGTCAAAAAAACCCCATGTTGAAATTCTTTTCATTACAGTTGCAAGTAGTACAGGAGCTTATTCTTCATAAAAACAAAATTCTGATATATCTGCTCTTATACTCTAACAGCATATTTCCTCTAAGTCCCTGACCCAGCATATCAGCTCTGCCTGATCTGAAAGTTGATTACTAGATAGGAGGCCCTGGTTTCCATTAATTTTCTGAGTGATATTTCTTAATAACACTCAGAATTTCTAGGTGGGACTTCAGTCTTACAATTGCTTTTTTTTTTTTTTA
>VZRN01001324.1:791148-807736 GCA_013397935.1 Dasyornis broadbenti
TTTTTTTTTTTTTAATCCAGCCTTGCAGCAGCTCCAGGGAAGGGTAGAATTACTCGTTTATTTCTGGAATCATTTGCACCAGCAAGTTTGCCAGCAGGGACCATGATGGCTGTGGAAGGAATTGCCTCTAACAGGTGTCTGAGTATTACCAGGAAGGCATTCTTCTGACTCTGCAGGTTTGGCACCAACTCTTACAACCAAATTATTTAGAGCTATTCAAGACTAGCCTCAAACAGTTGTGCAGTGGGGTAGGAAGGAGTAAGGATTCTTCCCTGTTTGGCAGCTGTGAAAAGGTCAACCACAAAGGAGGAGCACAGGCATCCTGGGCCAGATGCCCTCCCAGGGAATGTGGAGGGTAGCCAGAGAGGAGCAAAAAATAGCCAGAAGTGTGGCTCTGCCCATCAGGCTGGGAGCTGGCAACAGTGAAGTATGCTGTATCCTGGAAATAGGTTTAATGAATTAACCTCACCCTAGCAGTTTGGGCCATACGTATGTGTGTGTATATATATGTGTGTATATATATATATATATAACGGTCTTTTGGGGGAGGTGTGTGTCTGTATACAAAGTATTCCCTCAATCCAGGAATGGTGCTAAGGGGAGCCAAGAGCCTACAGAGTGTCTTAGTGCTGCTTTTTAAAGCCTGCTGTCCCCAGCGTAGTGCAAAGCTTAATGCCCTTGATTTTGAAGTGTGTGATAAAAAGATTAATTTCATTTTATGGAAAGGGTAACCTCAGCCAGTGACTTGTCCAAGGTTGTTCAGAAGAGCAAGTTCAGCTAGACAGAGCAGTGACAGAACATGGTAGAAAACTAGTCACTATTGCCTCAACACAGAATGGGTATTGACATTCTATTCATGCAAATCTGTATGTGCAAGGAGTTGAGAAGACCATTTCTGCTGAGATCATTTGCCCATTTTTTAACATTTATAAACACATGGAGTTGTTTAGACCATCTCTACTCATAGTTTATTTGCAATAGCATGCATTATTATGGGATTTGTGAAGCTTTAAAATATTTTCCGTTGGACTCAGTTCCCAGGATGCATGCTGAGGAAACCTAAGGCAGTGAATACAGCCTTGAGTCTATCAACAGCCCATTAATCCCTACAGTGTTCAGCAAGGAACTGGGCCTGTTCCGATATATCAAACCCTCTGAGCTGTCTTCTGCTTCCATTCTCCCAACAGTTCTTCACTATCAGATTTTGACTGTGGTGGCAACGTGAAGAGAGGCTCTGCAATCACAACAGACCACATAGGAATAATTTGTGACTGATTTTTGCCAGGCTTATTTGGGTCATTGAACTGGTTAAGTGTTACTGCTCACTCTGTTTTCCCTTATATGTAAACCACTAACAACTTATGAAAACTCTGTTCTGATGATTGGATTTTTTGTAGAATATATTACTTGTCAGAATGAAAGACCTTGTGAAGATCTGCTTGGGAAAACAAGAGCGGTAAGTGAAAGAACAGCTTAGGGCATAACTGAGGGATGTTAAGAGAATCCATTCACCCAGCGGTGTCAAAGACTCTGCTGAATCTACATGACTGGTCTGCTACGGATCCAAGAAGATAAAACTGACTGCATAGTTGAAAAGGAGTATTCCTGGGACAGGAAAAGAAAAAACAGTCTTGTTTTAGGAGAGTAAAGATAGATGCCGGCAACTCACTGCCGGGCTGCAGGCTGAATGTATAGTGTTGCCTGTGAGTAGCTGATGCAGTGTCTGAGTGGCTGCAGTGCATTTCAGTGCCCAGCATCCCGCGCACCCTGTGCTCTCCATGCTGACCCTTTTCCCTTGTGCACCACTCATTCAGAGACACTCTCAGACAAGGCAAAGTCTCTGTTTATTGAGTTTGTATTTACTTATGGATTTTGATTTGTAAATTATGGGACCATTTTCCAAAAGTCTCCCACTTGTGGCTTTCTCAAGTACCCACTCTAACATGAAAACTAGATCTCCAGTTTAGTTTATTTGTGAGCTTAGACTCTGGTGACTAGACAGATTGTGTCTCTCACTTGCAGGTGATGGGACTCGTGTCCATGTTTTTGGCTTCGTGTTTGTTAAACAGCGCATTCTGCAAGTCCAAATGCTATAGACCAAGTTGTACTGTTTGGATCAGCAAGAACTGCTGTCATCTCCAAAACAAGGTGTTTGTCTTTCTATCTGACTTCAACCCTGTTTGAAGGATATGATATTATTGGATCAGATCTTGTTCACTGTCCCTGCCTGTCAGGCTACTGATCTGAACACGACAAAATGCTAAGGAAAAACACTCTTGGTTTGGATGTTTAGGCTGCCAGAGTTCTGATAGTTGGAAGAAACTGCAGCTCAGCATTGAAACCTGCATATGATTGCCCAAACCTAGTCTTTTCCATGCCATCCATCTCTGATGTTTATATTTTCAAAGTAGGTTACTTCATCTCCTATGCAATGCATGGCATTCTTTTTAGAGAATTTTAGAACAGATTAGAGGCTTTCAATGTGCAATAACATTCCAAGACCTCCTCCATTCACCTAAAGAATGCTACAATTCTCAAAAGACAGTGTTTCTCAAGCACAGTCTAGCAAAGGAGAAAGAAGTTTGTCCCTTAGAAGTCAGGAGGGAAAACACAAGAGAATATCTAGATGCAGCTTAGGGTAGGAAAAGAAAATCACCAATACACTTGGAAAGCAGCTCCCAAACTCCTCCTCTCTTCCATCAAATGTCAGAAGAACTTGTGTATTGCATTTAAGACCTGATTTTCTACTGAGTGATTTTCATGGAGTACTGTAGGGTGCAGTGAGTGTTGTGGGGAATTTTGTGTGTGCTGTTGCCCAGGATGTGTTGACAACAGATTCATCTGCAGCAGGTTTAACATTTGTACCTTTTCCCTTTTGGTAAACATTCTCTGTCTCTCCACCCTTCTCCTTGTCTCTGTATGTCTCTTTCTTTGTCTCCTGTCAAAATAAATCTGGCTGACATGCACTGTAGTTAACTCAAAATATTGCCAGCATTAAATGCGCCCAGACATTTTTATGAATACATTAAACTTGCATGAAATTTTTAGGCATTATAATTTACCAAGCTTACACCAAGATGGCATTTGATACTGACATGAGCTATTAATTAAAAAAGAGGATGTTAAATAATTGTCAGTTGACATCTAAATTACTGTTTTGTTGGCTGACAGAATCTTGCCTCAAGCCTTTCTCTTCTCAAGTGTTAGTAAATATCCCATTGAGTTTAAGGGCATCCCATTGTGAATTGATTGGTTAAATCTTAATGTTATGTACCTGACTAAATAAAGTGGTAAACGCTGTTAATTATTTCATAATGAGCTGTCAGTGTCATATGGGTTTAGAAACACTTGTGTTTTAAGTATTTTGGAAATTATGAAGGGAGACACGTTCCAAATACTTCATGATTTTAGTGAAAATCTGTTCTTGGAACGCGTTGGTTGCGTTCAGTACCAGCTAGTCGGGGATCTGACAAAGAGGATGATTATCTGCATCGAGGCCTTCAGCTGGTACAAGGCTGAGCAGCTCCATCGGCTCTGAAAGTACAGTGGCCACTCAGCGCATTTCCTGGCTAGGGAAATATTGAGTGGCTGAAGGCATTTATGGGAATAATTATGTGACATTTAAAACAAAATTTGGCTGAAGGTGAATTTAGTTGAGTGTTCTGTCAGTTGTATTAAGGTGGTTTTTTTCCCTGAACAAGCATTAATAATCATCACTGGTCAAGTAGAAAATGAAGTTGTCTGCATAAGATTTGCCAATTCTCTTCTCCAATCCTAAATGAATGGTGCCTTGATCAACAGTGAGGGGTTCAGGTTGCCTGTCCCTGAGGGATTCAGGATGGTGATATGGTTGTTTGGAGTAAATCCAGTGATTTCAGATAATAGACTTTATCAGAGGGTTTTCTAGGACTAGCCATTGGTCTAAAAATTCCATGAATTAGAATTCCCTAGGGAAATGAAGCAAGTAGATAAAATCAACTTAGGCCTAATTATCATATGTCTCTCTGGTGACCTGAATAAATCCTACTAAGGATTAGTTTATTAGGGGCATTTTTAAATGTTTGCTATGGCTCTGGTAGTATTTTTACCACCAGAGGTTTCCTCAAGGCCAGTAGAAGGCTATACTGTTTCCACAGATTAATACCAGCATTATAAAATCCCTTAGTGACCCACCAGAGAGTAATACATAGATGCCCTGAAGTGAATGAGAACGAAGATTTGCTAGTAAATTACTGACTACCACAGCAAAATTGAAAAGTATACTGATTAAGAAGTGGATTTCTAGGGTTTTTTCTACTTAGCCATAACAGCATCATCTTTAACATAGCTTTGCCCCAAAAATTGTGGAATTGGAGTTTCTCTCACTGTTCAGTGTCAGTGGCTCTAAGGCAAAATGTTTGTGTATTGTGTCACACTTCCAGCCTTTAGACAAGAGTTTTGTCATGAAACTTCCCTCTACCTTTTAGCAAATGCCTTTAGACTGGGATAAGGAAACATCAAAGAGGTCAATGTAAGGTCACCATTAAAGATGTTAAATTTTGCTGCCACCACAGTCAGTCACTTCCCCTAGAAAGATCAGAGGATGGTATAATAAATGTTCAGACTGTCTCTGAAGGAAAATATGACACATAATAAACAGCAAAGGGAGCTAGAGAAGGCCGGTGTGGAACAGTTCATAGATCATACCATCTGCATTTCATTCAGGCAGTAAATCAATCACTGCCTTTTGCGGCTCTTCTTGTCTTTGTCCCTCTCATCTCTTTATTACCTTTTCTCTTGACTCTGGGCTCTGGCTTTTCTGTCTGGCTTCACTCTTTCTCATGACTTTCCCATTCATTTTTACGTCTATACTGTCCTGAAAGCATCATAAAGTTTATCAGGTATTCTGTGTTTGTTCTTCTGACCTTATCACAGTCCTAATCTATTTTAGGTTACTGCACAGAAATTGCCAGAGTCTTGGCAGAGAATGGTGTGTTACTAGAAAGGAAACATTTTGTGTCAGTTAGCAGTGTTAGGCTGGGGAAGTGTCTCCCTGGGAAAATAACAGGCTTCAGGACTGGGGCCCTTCTTTGTTGGGCACGCAAAATACTGAAGCAGTTGCTGCAAAGGGTGTCCTTTGATCCTTAATTCAGTGTTTACATATGCTGTACTCTCTTTATGAGGAATGGCTGTGATGGGGATATCCTTCCCTGAAAGAGGCCAAAATCCATTCCTGAGATCATCGAGTACAGCTGTCGTCCTCACTTGATGAGAATGCTCATTAATTAATGTTTGAGTTTTTTCAGTCACTTATAAAATGTCTCAAAGGGACACAGAAAGGTGTCCATATCTGTAGGTTACCATGAGCCAACAGACAACTTATGGTCCAGAGTGTCTGCAGCTCTGCATCCCTTCCCCATTGCCTGTCCTTCAGGGAGGTGCAGAGTGGCCATTTTCTAAGAAGGCTGGCACTGCTCTTCTGCCAGTGAACTGGTCAGGTGCTCAAACCCTCAAACAGCCTTACTGTTTCTGGGAGGAAGGTGAAGGGCAAGATGTATCCCTTCCAGCAGGAATGATCACTGTATGACCTTGACTTGTGAGAACCTGGAGTGAAGGGGGTTCTCAGAACTGAGAGCCATACACAGTAACTTTAGATGAAGCCATTTACTCAGTTTGCTGTTATTATTCATAGTACAAACAACAACAACAACAAGTTGTTTCATTGCAAGTGTTTGAAGGATTTTAATTAAAAAAAAAAAAAATCTCAGTCTGCTGGGTTTTCTTTCATGTTTCTGAAATGTTAAAATGCTGTAACAAGAAAATTCCTTTTTCCATGCAGATTCACTAGATATCCCAGTCCTCTAGGGGCTTACTGTGTGTATTATGTGCAGTCATTCAAATGTGGGGAAGCATCATGCATAAGGAGAGAAATTAAAAGCGGTGCATAATTGCCACAGAAAACAGTGACTCTTACCTTCTATCCATTTTGCCATCTGACTCTAAAGTAAGAAGAAGAAAATGTGGTTAGTTAAGAAACAGGGAACAGAGTGGTGACAGGCCTCCACAGAAGTTGTGAGGAGGCAGCCGGGAGTACACAGTTACATCTGGTAAAGATCCAGCCATCCTTTCTGAGGCAAAACTCTTTGATATTAATTGTGTCATGCAACTTTCCTAAAGCCTTTCTTGATTCTTCCAGCTGGAATATTTCATTACAGTTTTCTCAGAGCTGCATGTTAGCTAATATTTTGGCTGTTTAGAGTTTGGTTGCAGCATATCCCCAGGGTGTCATGAGAAAGAACTTTGAGGCTTAAGAGTAGAGTTGGTTATACTGAAATGTGAATCTGCAGTTCTACGCAGTCCAGCAATTCAGAAACTTTTAAAATAGTTCTTCATAGGAAAACCAAAGCTGTTGTACATACACAATTGCTAACACTGAAGCTCAGATCTACTGTATCAGAAGATGAGGAGAGCTAGATCTATGGATAAGGGATCAGGAGTAATTTTTTCTTACCTCCAAAAACATTGTCAATCATTTTGGTTTTCATCATGCAGATTATTACTGCTACAAAACCGATTGCAAGAACTGCTCCCAGAGTAACTCCTATAATAACATACGTGTAATCTGCAAATATTGAAAACAAGTCAGTGAGTATACACCATTATGTAATAAACACATTTTGTGTGTTTCAGATGTGGCAAAGTTTAAATGCATCCCTAAAAAAAGAATGCTGAGTCAGGCTAGGTAGCTGAGAAGAGTCTGAGTCTTCTCTTTCAAACCCCTGCACACCATGAAGCCATGTGGGCCCATGGCTGAAGGACTCAAGGGTGTTTTATGATAATGAGCCACTTCAGCCTTTGGTGTGTGCAGGTCTCAGCTGAATTCTAGAGATAGGGCTCTACTTTTCCCCCTAGAAGGAAAATCCCTCATCCCACTCCTTTGCCGCTCTGTATCCTTCCAACCCCTTATTCCTGTTCCCCATAGCTGCACATGCACATATCCACCTCCCAGTCCCTCACTGCCTGCCCTGCCCAGCTATTCTGCCTCTGTAAGTCTTTGCTGGGAGGCAGAAGTACAAGTTTTGAACTATGAGCCATGTTGTGACTTTGCACCTCTGTGTGTATGTAAGGATCCTCCTTCATACGTCAGGCAAGAGGGTGCCTGTGTTCAGGATCTGAGTTCCACACTCTGTCCTCCCCACACACATTATGCTGACCTAAAAGTAATTTGAAGTGTCAGTCACACGACAGGGCTCTGCAGCACTAGGCAACTACAAACTCACAATCAAATGCTTATCTTCTACGTGTAAAAAGTATATGAAGTCTTCCAAAGACGTTCAGTTTTGTTATTCTGCCTCTACTGAAAACAGAGGAAGTGAAAATCTCACCATGAACTCACCTATTTCTTCCTCTGGGTTTCCAGAAGCATATACTTTTGCTCTCCAAAAATCTGCAATGGAAATATTTTAGCCTGTTAGGACATGGAGCAGAATGCCATTTCTGCCTTTTTCCAAGGGGACAGTTGATTCTAATAAATCTTAAGATAGAATCCGAGGTTTCCTGCAGTAGTGAAATATTATCAGTCAAGTTAATGAGGGCATCCTAGAAATGTGGCCACACTGGGCTGGTTTTTGAGCAGAATAGAAAACACAATTCCAAAATTTTATGTTGCCTTTGCACTGTTTCCATTCCATGGTTTCCTCACTGCAGACCAGAGAGCTCTCTACAAGAGACGTTCCTATAAATCAAGAAAAAGATTACAGATGCAGTAAAGCTAATCAGACGTGCTAGTAAGTGAGGATATGGCACAGCCCAACACCCCTTTCCAGAAAACGTGAATCCCATTCCTGCCTGTACTTCCAGTCTTCAGAACGCAATTTATTGCTGGCAGAGGGGAGTCTTTTCCTCTTGCAAGCAAGCTTTGTGGGCTGGGAGCAAACCTTTTCAGAGACTTCCATGCCAAGTTCCCTGTTTATGAAAAGGACACCTCCTGGCTCTTCCCTTCTCCATAAAGCCACAGAGCCTTGCTACCTGATGCTCAGAGTGTGCAGGCCCTCAGAATGGAGTGGCTTTGAAGAAAACAATTCGTTCCCACATACTTCATGAAGGAAAAAGAATTGGCATTTTTTTTTAAATTGACAAAAAGGAGAGATTATGTTTAGTTTTAATGTTGCTTATTTATTATAGGAAATTGTTAAGAATGTACACTCGACCTTTTTTCAGTGCAAGGATATTTCCACCAAAGTCTTTTCAAGTTATGTAAGTGATGTGTAGCTGCAGGAGGTGCCTGGACCATGCGAAGGCTTTAAAGGCAGATATGACTCCTGCATTCTAAACCAGCATGCTGCTAAATTTCTGTCTCCTGCACATGCTTCAGGCAGAACATGAAGTCAGTGCTCTTTGGCCAGGGTGACAGTACATACGGCACCTGGTGGGGATACAGCTGCTTCGCACACAACATCATCATTTCATTGGCATTCCCCACCATAGCAGGGAATTGGGAGGGAATATCGTCTGGCTGAAACCCAAGGAAAACTTCAATGTTTTGAATGCACTCAGTTTTCCTACTTCCAATGTGTCCAACATTGTAAGTCCCAGCTCCTCTCCTCTACTTTTTGTGGAGAGATAATTTTATTTTCTTGAGGTTTTGGGGTCTGTGCTTTCACTTGTTGTCCAGTAAAATGAATGCTAGAAACATAACTGCTTTTAAACTTGTAGCACAGTCCTTTCATTCCAAAACAAAGTATTTTGGTATCTTTACAGAAATACATCTTGTGTCTGCTTTTCAGACTGCTAAAACCCTTGAGTCGAGTGTGGGCCCTGGGGCTTCCAGGGTTATGTCAGAAAAATCTGATATATTGGGTGGCTTACAACAGATATGGTTTTATTCCCTGGTCTTAATCACATTTCTATTCCCAAATTTTAATAAATTACAAACCAAGCTTCAAAAATCTGGAGAAGAGCTTAAAAAAATCTAGGGTTTTAAAGCAAATGTATTTTGGGAACTATAATTCAGAGCTGAAAGTCCTTTTCTTTGCCAAACTTTTCTTCATAATGAAAATATCTGGAAACTTATTTTATACAAGCAAAAATGTTTTCTCTCCAGAACCTCCACCACACTCAGAGAAAAAGTTGTGAGATGTAGAGAATCTATGCTTATACTGGCTATACTAAATGACCAAAATCAAAGTTATAAAGATAAGGAAATTTAAAGAGGCAAAAAAAAAACGTCTAAAGCTGCACAGTGGGCATAAAAAGCATAGCTTCTGTTTTTCTGTATTAAAAACCATTCTCTTTGCTCTCGCCTGTGATTTTATTTCATTATAAATTTTAAAAAAACACCTTTCTTCCATCCCCTTAATTATTCTTTGTGCTCGTATGAAGAATGTTTTAAATTCAAACATAATAAAAGTGATATTGTATTACTTTTATTATCCTAATGATCATAATACATAGACCTTAATGTATGCTTTCTAATGGAATTAAACCAGTGACAGATTATGTGTTTTATGGCAGAAATAATATTTTACTTGGAATATTTTAGGTAGGTCAGTTTAATATATTGAGATTAAATTATTAGTTTCTTTTTAAAAAGGGAGGGAAGTTTCTAAAAACCTGCAAGACTAAAGAGAATATTTTTAATTCATACTTTCAATATGCTTTTAATTAAGGTTTGATATCATTTACTGGATGCTACTTAAATACCGTTTGCTTTTGAAGACAGTGTTAGGTGGATTTTCTTTGTTTCAGTTGTTTCTTGGGTGGAAAGAGGTGCATTAACTAATTCAAATACACGTGTTTTTTTTTATCTTATCTGTAATTTAGATCTTTTGGGGATATACACAAACTTCCTGGTTCAGGGGCGTTAGAAATGATGCTTAAAACTCTGCAGTGCCCTAGTGCCAGTGCTGGATTTCTGACTCTCTCTGCACAGGGTTTAGACTGACTCTCACATCTTGAATAAACCCTCTGGACTTGCAGAGTATTTGCTTCTGTGTGGGAGAGCCTTGCAGATGAATTTGATAGCCACACTTGAGTGACCTGTGGATCATTTTTCAGAGCGCCTCGAATCAAATGCAGGTGCTCTTTGCCCTGTCCTGTGTGCCTGGGTGCTGCTGGCACAGCGATGGAGATGTGCCCCGGGGCTCCGGCAGCACCAGGAGGCTGCTGAGATCCGCGGGCTGCGTCTGCAGACGCTGGGGAACACCTTGGTGTGTTGTTGGCAGAGTCTGGAGATGAGGCTGCATGGGCCCAGGGTTACAGGCGGGGACGATGAGAAACAGGAACTGTGCATCCGCCGTGGGAAGCTGCGGGAGGAGCAGGGTTGGGTGAGCCGTGCTGGAGGCAGGCACACCGCGGGGGAAGCTGCGCTCGTACTGCCGGCTGCAAACACAGTCCTCTGCCAGCGTAGAGAGCCACTGCAAGGCAGAGCTGCTGAGCAAGCGATGGGCCCGCAGATAAATACACGGGGCTGGGAGCCTCTGGGCTGCGATCTCGGTGTGACTCTGGGCAGGCTCAGCCCTTCCAGCCTTGCAGCACACAGAGCTGAGCCGAGCAGAGAACAGCTGCTGGGCCACGCTGTCGTCCCTGTGCTCTCTGCGACACAGCTCCGCTCACATGGTGCCTTGCCCAGAGGTCAGCGCAGCAAGGAAAATGGAGCAGGATGAAATTTGGGCATAAGATCAAGGAGCAGAAAGAGCTCAATTTCCCCACCTGATTAGGTATTGTAAACCACTCCTAGCCATAACCTGCAGTGATAAACAGCAGTATGTGTCTCATCTTTCTCAGTACACAGGACTTGCCTTAGTCCCCTTGCTTGTTGCCTCCCGTTTCCATTTGACTTTCTTCTCCCTTCCTCCAACAACTCATATTTTTCCTCATTGCAGCAGATAATGGCTGGTCCTGTGGCATTGCAGCAGCCAGGGGCTCAGTGCCATTTATAATTGAGGCAGCAAATACGACAGGATACAAATATCTGCGAAACCCAGAGGCAGGCTCAAAACAAGGGATGGCTCACAGGGGGTATCTGAGCAACTCCAGAGTCAAGTAAGGAATGTCCTCGACAACAAAGAGGTTACAGGCAATTACCTGGCTGGAAACCATTCCTGAAAACCAACATATAAAAATGAAAAGTATTTTGGCTACTGTGTAGTATAGCAAAATTTGCAGCCATATGCAAATTTTGTAATATAGGTGCTGTTGCCATCCAAGCAAATGAGTCCTTTCATTGGAACTCGGAGGCAAAATCCTTCACTCTACTAATAGATGAGGACAGGAGTAACTCTTACATTGACATAGGAATTTTTTGAGCTCTAGTCTGTGCTGAGCATCCCTCCATCCAAGGCATATAGCATGCCTGTACCTTTCCCTGTGAATATCTGGAGGCATTTTCCCTATATCTATTGCAAAGTGTCTTTAGTTGTTGAATTGTCATCTTGCTGCTCCTGAGTCTGCATCTCTTTGCTCTGAGCAAATGCTACTGTTTGAGTGGGGCTTGTGCCATTTGATTGCTGAGCCATAACCAGTCAGTCACTAGGGAGCTGTCACAGCTGATTTCACATCTCTAAGAATCGTTACCTATATCCTGTGTAGAGGTCAGTCTCCACTCCTCTGGAGTCTTGGAAATGTCTGTAGAAAGGTGCAGAGGGCTTGAAGGGCCAGCAAAAACACTGGGAAGCAACAAATTCCTGTGTGCACCCTGAGAATGGGTATGTGCAGGGTAGGGCACTGCTGTAGATCTGTGAGTAGCTTTGCCAAAGATGAGGCAGGAGGGGTCAGCCAGTGGATGCAAGCTGGAACAATGGCTCTGCATGTCTCAGGTGGGGCAAACCACCGTTGTGCGATTCTCTACAAGTGTGGATGGAGATTTGCTGTGACTATCTGCATGAAGCAGCGGAGTATGGGAGGAGCTCATTAGGCAAAAGCTGAAGTTTTTGCCACCAGAGGGTGGTGCCTGCGCCCTGTCAAACGTCCTGGGATGGCAGTAGCCCATGGAACTGCTGCCAGCTCCCTCCTCCCCATTAGTCTCAGTGTTAATATAATCCCTGATGAAGCTTCCTAGCCTTAAACCCCACTTCTTCCCTACACAAAGTGGAGATGAGTGAGCATGCAGTAAGCAACAGGTTGTGGGAAAATGATGCAGAGAGCATTAGAAGCAGCATGAGTCGGGAGCATGACAGTCCAGTCAGGAAGAGTTGCAGAGTCCAAAAGTGGCTTGCAGTCAGCATGCACACAGGTTAACTTTTCCCTCATACTCTGTGCTCTTTCCTGTACAGTGCCAAACAAGGTGCTCAGCAGCTCTGCCATCTCATCTGCAAAGCTGCAGGCATTTAAATTCATGGTGTCTCCTGGACTGTGCACAGCTGACCCCTTGGCACCCAGTACAGGAAATGTGAGCGAGAAAACTCAGCAGAATACCCCTCTGGTTCAACAAATGTTTTTTCTCAGAGGAGCAAAGTTTTAAACAACATATATACCATTAAGCTGGGGAATAAATAAGCTCATCAAACTCAGGAAGAAAAACTTTCAAAAAGAATGGAAAACATATAAGTCAGATCACTTACGTAAGAGAAGAAATGCCGTTGGGACTGATATCCAGCTTGTCAGTAAGGTCATCATGAAGTTGTGACAACAGAGTCGTTTCACTCAAGTTTTCCTGAATTTTGCTCTTTTGCAGTGTCTAAAAAAGAGCTAAAGCAGGTCACATGATTGTTGAGAAACTACAGACACATCCTGAGTAGCTACGTTTGCAAACCAAAGTTCCCTTTTTTGGGTTTAAGTTCAATAAGTAAACAAACTTGAAAATGTTTTGTGGAGAAGGTGGACAGCCAACAGTCACAGCCTGGTTCAGCTGTTTTGGTCTCTATGGGGCCTTTAAACACTCAGAGTTATTTTTACAAAATTGAAAACATCCTACCACGGTGAATTTGTTTCAGCTGAAATCTTCTAAATCCATGGATAAGCAAGTGGATTATCTGTATCAGAAGAAGAACCTTCTAAGGAATTCTCTTTCAGTATTGCTGGTTTTCTTATGAACTCAACTTGAATGTTTCGAGTGCACTTATTTGAATATTTCCCTTTCATAATCAGCTTTTTCAGGAGTAGAGAAGAAGCAGCTCACCATGGCTGCAAAACCTTTGCAAGCCAGTTCCCAGACAATAGCTTATACCTTAGAAAAATGTCTTGATGTTCCTGGCCTATTTTGCTGTGTGAAGCATTGGTACAACTGGCTGAGTGCGGCAGATGTCATAGAAAGTATTTGTTACTGCTTTGACCTGTAGTGAGTGTTGGTGTGCACATGTGTGTGTGTGTGTATGTGCCTGTAATTCATTTTCGCTTTTTCACTGCTCCTGGTTCTCTATTGGATCAGAATCGAAAACACCAAAATGAAGCAAACACAAATCTTTGCACCAGCTGGATGGAAAAACTGCAATCCTTATAAGAGATCTCCAGGGTTTTTGTACCTTATATTTTTCATCTCCAAATGATCCCATGCTTCGAGGTTCCTGAAAACCTCTTACAGAAGGAATAACAGGAATGTCAATTCTCTTGTTTTGTTTTGGGGTTTGGTGATTGTTTTTTTATTGGGGGGGGTAGTTTTGTTTTATTTTGCTTTGTTTTGTTTCTGTTGCTTCTCCTGGCCCACATCAGCACTCTCAAGTAGTTTCTGTATTTCAGAGAAGGAACTAAGCATCTGAGTATTTGAATGAAATCTCTAAAGCTATTTGCTTTATTCCATTGCTACTTTTCCACAAATGCTTCAAAGAGCTTAGCTAGGTGACTGCACATGGCTGACTGCTTCACTGTTCTTGTTCATAGCATATCTCCCGCAAGGAAAAGCACTGACCAAAATAAGCCAGGCTTAATATAATCCTGCTTTGTAGTAGGTTTATTCTGATTCTTGACCAAACTGGGAAATGTGGTTTCAAGCACAGTCATCAGCCTTCCCTCTATTCTTCATCATCCAGCACTGGGCAGGATATATATGTTTAATTAATTCTGCTTTTACCTTCGACCTGTAAATAGTGAGAGTAATGTCAGATTTATACGTTATATGAATAACAAGGATTTCTCAGGAGACCCTATCCTGGTGAAAGAGGCTAACTGTAATTTTCAGCTGTGAGTAATTGTATATAATATAATCCTAAATGATTTTTCTTCTGTAATTTCATTAGAGTTTAGAAATTTAATTAGATTTTGAATCACTCTGAAATAAAGTAGCAAAACACCCAGAGACTAAGTGCAGTGGTTATTTTGTCCTCTGAGGCCAGAATTCTTGGTCTCAAATTGGCATGTGTTCATTAGGAGGAAGTTTGCAGAAGTTCCTGATATATTATTGTCTTTCAGAATGGACTCTGAATAGGTCTTTGGAGAGCATTAGAAGAGCACACAATTATTATACAGACTCTTTTTGAGGTTTAAGATCATCTGCCTTTCATATACTTAATAAAAATATGCCTCTAAAGTTGTTCAAGAAACTGTGGAGATAGGAAAGATGCTACTCCAGTGCCTCAGTGCTCTTCCTGGTTTATTAGCAACTCCAGTACCTGTGTATGATGATACAGAGAGGAGTTGTTTGCTTTACTTTAATGATTAGGTAGGTTTATGGTTGTTTTTATTGTTACACATATGAACTGTCATGGTGACTGTAATTAGAGACACACTAAAATGCTGTTCCTTCTATTCCATCTTAGCTTCAAAAGAAATCTGTCCTGGCCAACTTTGATTCTCTGTGGAATTCATCCTAAGGGCAAAAAATTGACTTAGGTGGCACTGAACAGCATGAAGTAAAGACCAGTGCAGCAGCTAAGGGGCACCAGGATTGTTGTGGGGTCAGAAAGGAGATTCTCTTAAAAGATTCAAAAATTCAATGTTTTGAAATGAAGAATTTCAGCAGGACAAAGCAAACAGACAAACATTTAAAAAGCTCTTTCAATAATGGCAATCCAACCTATTTGAAAAGAAAGTTGTAAGTCCAATGTAATGGGATGCATGTCAGACCCAAAGTGAAAAGTCAAGAAGAAACGCCCCAGGTGAGCAGAATATTCTGTTACAGACTGACCCATTGCTGAGTGACTCATCCTGTTGGCAGGATTCCAGCATCCTCTGTGTTGGCCACTGCAGGCAGACATGGAGTTCTTTGGTCTGATCCAAGGAGTAATTTCCTTTGTTTCATTAACAGCTCTTGATGAGAGCTCATCATCACCCAAATCCAGTCCTTGGTCTCAAATATATGCATCCAGAGTGTGGCCAAGTAAATCTTGATCCAATTGAAAAAGATTCTTGAAGAAAGATTGAAAGATTTTATGCACTTTGCTTGATGGATAGCAATGGTGATTAGACAACCTCAGGCAGCCTGGTGTGTGTGGGTGTGCTGCCTTCCTTTAACATATCATGTCACATCATGGAACAAATTGAAGAAAACATGTTCAGGCTGGTTACTGCCAAAAAATCAAGGTGCTTTTGCTATGGGCATCCAGAACAAATGGAAACTATGCTTGAAAACTCACAGCTGCTCTTCTTTTGCTATTTTCTCCATCGTCCCCTCTGTCAGGACTCTGAGCTGCTGGGACAACTGGAAGGGATTCCACATCGCAGCAAGCAGCAGAATCACAGATGTCGGGTGTGTTAACAAAGGGAAACACGCCTGCACCAGTTATTTAATGCTTTCCTCCCTTGACATTAGGGAATACTGTGGGAAACCATTCAGCATTTCAGTCTTACTCCTTTTTTATTCCCCTCCATCTCTGTTTGCTTTTCAGTGTAAAGGAATGTGTTATGATACAGAGGTGCTGGTACATTTTGAAGAAATGTTTTCTGGTTTTCACTTGAGGGACACTATAGCTTGGTTGTGTTACCAACTCAGAGAACGCAAGGAGGCAAAGAAAAAACAGGGGGCATGTAGTCTAGTCTCTTGTGTACATCTGGAAAGTATGCTGAAGTAGTCCATGGCCCAGTTGAGCAGTCTCATAATTTGCAGATGTTCTGCCCAGATCTAACCTTATTTTTAATAGAAACAGGTCACATTTTAATACCAATTTGAGATCTGACTTACTTGATCTGACTTATTTTTCCCCCTGAAAGGGATTAATTTTCCATTCTGATATCTCTCAGAGAGATAGCAGGTGGAAATTTCCTTTAAAAATTACAAAAATCTCATCAACTGATAAAAATTTTAACCCTCTCTCAAATTTAATTGAAATTATTCAGTAAGTTTGGGTACCTTTGGGAGCCCTGAGGAAAACACACACATACAGTGTGATCAAATAAGCCTGTAGGGAAACATGCTATAGAGAACCTATGATTCCCCCTCTCCCACCCATATTGCCACTTGAAAATATCCTGCAATATTTTTGTCTTGAGTGTCCAAAGTATGCGTATACTGCCATGTGAATAACCCACTGTTTTTTCCACTGTGTGTCCTTCTCTGTTACATGGATGTATTTCTTGTGTTGAATGGAAAATATCTGTTATAGTATGGAAAATTCAGTAGTTTAGCTCTGCTGCTAATGCCTGAACTGATGCTGTTACAAAGTCAGAGAACGAGATCTGCATTTTTCTTTATTGAAAACCAAAACACCTATGTAGGTAACACTACCAAAAAAAAAAAAAA
>VZRN01001324.1:807762-896271 GCA_013397935.1 Dasyornis broadbenti
CAACAGAACATTTGTGTTGCACTAAGGCAACCTTCTGGAAATGCTACTTTGTTCTACCATGTAGAATTTCACATATAAGATACATTAATTCAACCTGTTGCATATTTCCATGGTAGTCCAGACTTGAATGGCATGGTCCCATGGTATGCAGTCCTCCCTGTCCCATCTCCACCTGACTTCAGGAGCAGATCCTCACCACATCAGAAATGGATAATGAATAAGGCCAAGTGAAGAAGACAGTTCTTCAATATAGCACTTTATATCCACCATTCAGTGGGACCAACAGGTCTCATTTTTTATCTACCTGCAGAACAAACTTGTACAGAACAAAGCTGCTCCTGTGCATCAGCAGGTGCCTTTCACCCCTTGGTCCCACCCCAACAGAAAGCGAGATTCGGCTGGGGAGGAAGGTGACTGCTGGTTTTCCTTGGCTGACTTTGGGCTGACACCTCCTCTTTGTGCAAGGCAGCTCCAGGCTGGAGTCAGAGTCTGCTCAGGGAGAGAAGTGACAGAGCACGTGGGTTTCAGTACTTTCAGCATCCTGTGGGAAAACCTCTCTACCCTGTGTTTGTCTCATTGCTCAAATCTGTTCGAGTGTTCAAGGAGGAGATTCTTCCATAGATTGTATATTCTCCAAAGCGCTGTAAATCCCAGTGGAGATACTGTAGCATTTGTAAAAGTGCCAGAGGAACTGGGATGCTACAGGAGGAAGAAAGAAATCCCACAAAGCTGATGAAAGAAGTCCTTGTGGGAAAGTTTGGCTTTCGAAGCAGTGAGCTTTGGACTGGATGATCCTAAATGAAAGGGTCCAGTACTCACTGGATGACATTGTCTGGTTCTCTGCTTATCTCAGTCACTGGAGGGATATTTGTTGATAAAGCTCCTTTACTGAGGCAGCACTGCTGGCATTTTTCCTATGAAGATTTTCATACAGCATGAACAAAACATGCCAGGCAGCCTGGCTTTGTCATTGTGCACATTCTGATGCACTCAGCTGTGTCTTAAAATACCTTTGACGTGTATGATAACTTAGAAAGTTCCTAAACAACCTCTGAAAATGGCTGAGTGCTTACTGTTTGAAGGTGGCATGTGTGGTGGTGGACCAAAATGCAGTGGCTGGGAAATTTCAGAGCAAGAGAAAAGGGTAAAGTATGTTCAGTTTCCATCCAATATTCTTGCACCTCCTGTCCATCTGTATTCCGTATAAGCATGTTGGACTTTGTTAAAGGGAAACCACGGTGAGTTTCCTCCAAATGACCTACTAAAAAACGTAGGTGTTAGAGTAGAGGAAACCTTCTTTGTCTCTCCTGTTCCCAGGTGTGCAGTAGGATTTTCAACAGAATAAATATTTCAAGAAAATATGCCATAAATGTGGAAAGGCTGAGCACCTTTTCAAGGAATTAACTCCTGAAAAACACCAGTTGTTCCTTTTTGAGAATGTAGATGCAGTACCCCATAAGAATGGTAATTCAGGTAGTTTATGTCCCTGTTATCCTCTCTTGGCTGGGTCACCTACTGAATTGCATTCTCATGATGTGCCGTAACCAGAGGACAGAATGATCCATTGCACTGGCACAGCAAAAATTTGATGCATCCAGGCATTTTTTTTCTTTTGCTGGTCAATTCAGCCATCAAAAGAGGGCACGTGGAATGTGAGATATGTAACTTCCACAAGAAAGCTTAAAAGTTTCTGGGTAAAAATGTTCAGCTTGTGGTTTTGGGTGTGCATGTGTGTTTGTTTTAGTGATAAGGAAGCATTTGCTGTCAGACTGCCAGCCAAGGGCAGCTGTGACTAGTGAACAGTGGACAAATGGGCTCCTACAGCACATTTATGTTATTCCTTGCATGTACAAACATATTGCACTTTGCTTTTGAGATCCCGTTGTCAGAAGCAAATTTTGAATGCACGTAGAGCAGAGGTATTTGAATAAACCATGCAGTTCTGATTCAAAGTAATTGCCACTTACTTTAAAATATGAGCAATGCTGGTGACATGACATTAGACCTAACTGCACCCCATTTTGATGCTAACTAATATTTGCACTTACACAAGGCATTAAAGAAGCTGGAATTTCTCTTAAGATAAAGCAAATGTTGCATCTTTAATAGAATATAATAGGCATAAACAAGCTGATCCCCTTCTTTGGGATTAGAATGGTGGGGTTTTTCTTCTTTTATATCTAATAAACACCAAAAAGCACTAAAAGTCATTGGACATCTTCAGAAACACCAAGTTAAAATAAAACAACCATTCAGAATTCATTTCCATGCAGATTCCCCCCCCCAAATATATTAAATTATTTGCCTGTGAAAGCAGTCTTTTTGCTCATGTGCATGGTGCTGTGGAAAGCTGAAAGCTTTCAACCTCCAACAGAAGCTTTCAAAAATCTCAGTCTCTGCATCGTGGGGCTGTGCCTGCCAAAGTGAGTGGAAAGATGTTTATGGACAAAGGAAGAAGGGCACCAAAATTCAAATTCAGATAGCTGAAACAAGAGTTAAATATGTTTCTAGTTACCTCCCTGCTTTCTTTAAGCCCTTATGTGTAGATATAGGGATGTAAAAACCTGTTTTAACTCCTTCAACAGGAATTTAAGTGCCTACATTATGGTCTAAGATCATTAGAATCTTAGAATCTCATAGGATTTAACCTGTGTTGTCTTTCTGATGGTTGAGGCCTGAAGTCTTTCCTATGGAGGCAGTGTTAATGGTAGGCAATTAGCAGAACCAGCATCTCAGTGCATAGGCACTTTGCTAGTAAAATCATCACTATGCGTGATCAAGTGACTGCCAAGGCATTCAGCTTTTACTATGTACTAACGTCTGCCTACATCACAGCCCAAATTAATCTTATGGGAGGGATCTGAAACAAGATTGCCTTTCTCACCGAATCCTTGCAGCATCACAAGTTCTGGTAGATGCTGTTCCCCTGCACTGTCCATCTCTGTTGAGCTTGCAGATTCCTACATCCCTGGTTCTCCTCACACAGAGCACTTTGTGAATGAGATTAATTTGAAGATATCCTTAAAAGGCTTATGTGGTGGACAACAAATGTGAGGTGGTCACTTTTGTTGAGGATGGCAGCTTATGTAAAGTTAATGTCTTCTTTGGTCTTCATTGCTCTGTACAAATCAAGACCTTGGCCATGATGTGTTTCTTGATCTCCTTCCTCTTTGTTTGTCACTGTCCTTTTTTATCAGTGTAAAGCATATCAGATGGACCAGGTCAGAGGCAATATGGGGTTGCTTAAAGGTGTTGATGCCATGGGGGGAAGCAGCTGAACCAGCATGTGAAGTATTCAAGGGCTGACTTTGAACTATGTGAATTTGTGATATGCAAGCTGCACCAGGAAAGGGAATGTGAGGTTACTGCAGTCACTCAAGCCTGAGAAGATATTTGTCATTCCAAAACTATGCTGTTGAGGGCTTTGGTTGAGGGGGAACATCAGGGAGGGGAAAATAGAAAGTGGAATGTAGATTCTCAGGGTTGCTATTAAGGGGCACAAGTGCCATCAGGACAAACTCATCTATTTCTCCCCCAGGGAAAAGGTGGAAACAGTACACATAACACTACCCCAGGTCTCTTGGTGTGAATTTTGCAGGGTTTGTGTAAATCTGTTCAGTGTACGTGCATATAATCTTAGGCTGGGACTCCTGTGTTCAGGGGAAATCTGAAGCGCACTTTTGCCTGTCGTGGTGCCTTATTCTCTCTGTGGGCTTGTGGGGTCATCCGTGTTTTGGCTGCTGAAAATCAAAACCATCCCCTTTTGGTGATGAGTATCTTTAAACGCCACCATCCATTACTGGGATGCCGGGGGGGGTGGTCTTTGCAGAAGTGCCACTCCTCCAGCCTGTGGGGCTCTTTCTGCCTATAGCTCACAGCTCTAGGTTCTGCCTGGCAGCCTTTTCTGTAAAGCATTTCAGCTGGTTTTGTTCCACAGTGCTGGACAGGGAGGAGCCATCTGTCATCTCTTCAGTGCCTCTGCAGAAGTCCCCGTGTCCTGTGGCACCAACTGCGGGTGGATTTGACTCTGCAGGGAGTTCAGTGCTCTTCATTGTCCAACAGCCTCCCTCTGCCTCCCGCCATGAAATGCCACAGCAGAGGCATTTCTGAGGGTCTTCACTGGCATAGATTGAGTAGACTGATACCTGGATGTCATATTCAAAAATAATTTTTCATGTCCAGTGATTAATTTTAACTTTTATGGCATTTTTCCATGTTTTACTTCTCCTTGATTATCTAAGGAAGTCATGCCTTGATAACACCTGCCTGGAAATGCAGGCTGGGCTGCAGCTGATGTCCTGTTGACTTGCTTGAATCCATTCTCATCTCTTGGGATCTTCAGTATTAATTGTCTGTTTTCTTCTTTTTGAGCTTTTGCCTTTTCCTGTCCACTCCAGATGGCTGTACATATCACCTAGCAGTGAATGCAGATGCAGCAGAGGGGTTTTTTCAAAATTTATTTCCCTAATGCCCAAAGATGTACCAAACTAATAAAAATCCTAGTCAGCACCTCCTATAGTAGTGGGAAATTTCTGACTTGAAAATGAAAGGTTTTTCAGTGATCCACATGTTCACGTGGTCTGACACTGTGATTAAGGGAGGGAGGAGTTCATTTGGTAGCATCATAGAATGGTTTGGGTTGGAAAGAACCTTAGAGATCATCATTTCAACCTCCCTGTCATGGGCAGGGCACCTTTCACCGTGTTCCTCAGAGCCCCACCCAGCCTGACCTTGAACACATGCAGGGATGGGGCATCCCAGATTTCTCTGGGCAACTTCTTCCAGTGCCTCATCAGTTCCAGTGCTTCACCTATCATGTTTCTTTGGCATTCGATTGTCTACGTCAAGTAGGAGAAATTCCAGTCTGAGTTACTTGTGTACTGTTTAGTGTGTCACTGCTTTAGTATCTTACTTTGTTTTCTCTATGACTGAAGGATCTTTAAATTTCTCAAGTCACCAGTAGGACCCCAATTCAGCAACATTTAGGCAACATTAGTAAAACTACAAGATATCTTTTGTCTGTGAGGACCCTCCCCCATGAAGTCCTTTCTGATCAGCATTAAGAGGTTATTCCTTCGCCCTGGTAGCCTTTACTGTGGTGAAATACAAGCACTATTACCAGCAGTTACCATGGATAATTAACAGCTTAGCTGGGGCTTCAGTATTTACTTGAAGTTGCAAGGATGCAAGACTCAGGGAAGCCCAATCTGACCATTATTCACTTCTGAGACAAATGTCTGTGGAAGAGATTAATATAGTCCCTGGCTTCCATGTGAAGCTGGGAGCAGGGTTTGAGGCGGGTTGAGATGAAGGGAGGCCATGGGAGAGGGAGACAATGACGATATCAGAAGTCAGAAGAGTTAAACCACTGTAGTAGGATTAGGGGGCAGAACAGGGGCAGGGACACCTTCTTTGGCTATAGCAAAAGTAGCATGATATGTTAAAGGGGTACAGAAATGCAAAACTGAGGGTCATACTTAAACTACAGGCTATGAAGTTCCATGTCTTGTGGTGGGCATAGAGGGACTGGTGCTAAACAAATAGATACATTTTGTAAAGCATATTTGAGGGCTCTTAGGCTAAGGAAATTTTAGATGAAGTTTTAAATGTCAGGTCAGACAAGGGGACAGAGGTATAACATAGTGGCAATGTTAGTCTGAGCAGACACCCAGTGAAAGGGCTTGGCTCATTCTCCAGAGCTACAAAGCTCATGCAGCATTTTCCAAAGAAGCCCTGTAGCAGTCAGCGACCTCTTGCAGTTGCATCCCATGGTCTGGGCACCCATATCCCCTTGGCTCTTCAGACTGTCCTCGTCTCTTCAGTGAACCCTAGCTATCCCACTTGGTGTGATAAAAGAAACTGCTAAACTGGAGGCTGCTGCGTGCTATGCTGCCTCTATTCAAATCTCTAATGAGCTCCTCCTTGTAGCTCTAGGTTTAATTAGTTTTCATTGCAATATTAATGATCCAAACAAACCATTTTAACTTTCCTGTTGCACAGCTGGAATCTTCTTATTTAGTATTGTACTCTATAAGGGAATCACACCAACTTCCTTTCCCCTCCCCGATTTCTTCCATTAATATGCATTAAAATCACAGTCTCACTGGAATAGAATTTCAGACCTGCTATAAAACTCTAATAATTTCTAAAAATGGCAAGGCTGAACTAATGACAGAGCCTTATCCAAATAATACGAAGATAGATTTCTAGAGTTTGATGGCAGTGATGATTAATACTTCATTTATTTATTTACCGTCTATCAGCATTTACAAAGATTTGCTCATTCCTTTGAGCGTACATAAAGTCTCTCTTGAACTCCATGGTATTAGAGCAGAAATGTCTAGTCTCTTAATCTTCAGCAAAAAATGCCTGCTTTCTCTCTTTATTTTCCACGCAGGAGAATGGCACGCCGTGCCCTTCCCAGTGTAGGTCTGAAGACTGCACACCTCAAAGTCTTCTCCTATCACAATGGACTAGGTGCATCTCATATTTCCCTCTGAAATCCCTGACCGTGAAGATTTAGAGGAGAGTCTTTTTGTTGCCTTCTGGTGTGTTTCAGCTCCTGGACTCACTGTGAATTGTGGAGACTGAAATAAATTGAGTTGTAGATAAACTGGATATCTTCCTGTTGAAGGATGCTAGAGAAGATTAGACTCTTCCATGCTGAAGGACTGATGTGGAATCTTGCCAGCACCTTCTCTTTTCTAAGCCATAGAAATCATGGAAAAGTTGGTAGCAAGAAAGCTGCAAAGTTTCTTGCTTAAGCTCCTCCTAGGAGCTGGTCTGTTGCTGACACCAGATCTGGTCAGTTCGGCTTTGTCGTGTTTAGAAACGGATGTTTTCTAGGAGCCTGAAAAGCTGGGCTCCACAGAGAGGCTGTCAGCAGCTGGATAAAAGGATTTGCCAGCTCTATTGCACAAGAGAGGTCAAGATACAACTGTGAAAGTGCAGAAGAGTGTGTGGGTATCCTGACTGATGGGATTCGTGGCCCATTTCCTTAACTTCTGTGATTTCACAGGGGAAAGACTTTAATGTGTGGAATTTTTTGCCAAAACATTTCTCTGCAGCAGAAGTTTCTTGAAGATTTATATCAGTGAGCTGATTTTGGTAATGCTCTTGTGCTGGTTTAGTTCATGTTTGTCATTCATTTGTTGCACAGGAGTGTAAGGGTGAATGGTGACCTACAAAAACACATTGTCAACAGCTGACAGGTGTTTGTCCAAAGTACTCCTGCTGTGAAGCTGTAGATAACTAATTTGTTTGCTCTCACATGGGAAAAAGTAAGAGCATGTGTTATCCTTTCAGAAATCATGAGAGTAGATGGGATAGAGGAGCACATAGGGAAATGAAGGATGCTATCTCCTTGTTCATCTGCAAAAAGTGGAGATAAGCTTTACATGAACTGAAAGCACTATCAGAATCATATCCTGACAGTGTGACAGGGTTATACAGGCTGCACCCACAGGTATGTGTGGCATCATGGAGGATACAGGAAGCATAGCTTCTGGCTGGGCTGTGCCCAAGTTGCGAAGGACACCATCAAGAAAGAAACATAACAGCAACAGGGAGATAACTTCCCTGAGGTTTCATGTCAGCAGAGTTCCCTTCAGTGTTTTGTTGCAGTTGACAATACCACAGCATGAAAAAGAGCAGTTTAGATGCACTTCTTACTCTAAATGTAGCTGTTATTTAAGATTAAAATCAGTAAGATCTCATACTCCTGCCAGCTAGCCACATCTTACCACACAAATATCTCCCTGACTTGGTTTCTTTTCCCTGTGAGTCCATATCTGTCTCTGGGGATATACTGGTGCCTCCCAAAAGCCCAAATTAAATGGTTTGCCAAAACCAACATATGTGGTGGATGTATGTGTTAGCTAAAATTGATTCCAAAGCAGTCTAGCTTCTACTGGTATTTATAGTTAAGCATGCCAGCAGTGTTTCAATCTGTAAAAATATGTTCATATAGGCCAGCATAGCTTAATTTAAATGGGTTTAACATCACTCATTTCACTGGAATTTAAACCAACACATTTTATTTGCTGTAAACTGCAACAACAGACCCACTGCTAATTACTGTGGTTCAGCTGATGTGTGGTGGTGATGATAAACTTGTAACCTGGTTTGCCACAGGAACACATCTGACTGCAGGTTCAGTGTGTTACACAAAGGCATGTCATTAACAATTGAACCAAGTCAAACAATATGCAAACATTGTATAACCGAGTTAGGGCTCAGACTGAGCTCTGGGTTCCTACAGTGTGTGGGTTACCACGTATCACTACTCACGCAGGCACTTACTGCCTTCCGTTGGCTGCCAACATAGTTATGTGTGGTTTATTCCTAACTCAGTTCCGCCAGAAAGATGAAGTTTAATTTAAGTTCTTATCAGGCACTTTCAGTCCTCCTGATTAAGTCCTCCCAGATGCAGAGTCACACCTGGGAGATCCAAAGAGGCCAGCAAGATCCAGAGAGGGGAGATGGAGAGTTAAGCCAAAAAACTGCTGGGCACTTACAGCCTCACTGGCTCAGCAGCAATCAGCACAGCGTGTGTAATTGCAGCTTCAGGGACCTGCTCTGCTCTTTCTTCAGCCTGTAGTCCCTTAGTCAAAATACTGCTGTAAAGCTAAAATCAAAGTGATTATACCAAGGGATAGATCTGCTTTAACACAATACTTTTCTAAATTGAATTAAATTACTGTTCAAAGTGTGCTTCCTTCAGTGACAGAAGTGTGATTTTACCTCTGTCTATTCCTGGTATATCTGAAGAACTGAACCACCTGAGAGGGGACAGCTGCATATCTCTCCATAACTGGGCATTTCCACTGAAACTGAGCCAACTTCTGATAATAAAACATATATATATTCCGTGATGTTTAAGAGTCCTGGGTGACTTCCTGCTCCCGGACTAAATCACATGGCACTTAGAGAAACACCATTTTATCTCATACCCAAGCATGTTTTTCATTGCTGTTGGAGCTGACAGCATCTCTTAAAGACACAAAACTGCAGGAGAGCAGATGCTTCATATTATTTCTATTTTCTTGGTACTTTGAATCTCTGCAGCCAACCAGCTTCAGGTTTTTCTTCAGCAGCTATGAATGCAACTCATGGTTTTGGGGGTACTGAGGTCTGACAGGCTTATGTAGAAATGATTTATTGGCACTTTTCTCCCTTTAAATGAAAGAATCATTTCTTGTGCTAAAAGAATTGTAAAAATGGATATATTTTGGGCATAAGCTGGTGTTGCTGCATTAATTGTTGAATCTTTTTTCTCCCAATAGAAGCATGAGGGCCAGCAATCTTGCCCTAGGTACATGTGAACTGAAAGAGAGAATCCCAGACACTCACCTGCAATTCCAGCAAGGGCATTTCTGAAGACAAATAGTATTGGAGGAATTAGGTGCACTTATGGTTGGTCATAAATAAATAATAATTATATTAAACGTGTAGGGTTGACTGGACAGGCTTCCTATTCTGGAATTGGAATCTCCTCTTCAAATCTTTAGCCATTTGGCTTGTGATTGAAAGCCTCATGATGTTTCCACACTGGAGTTCATTGCAGGGAAAAAGCATGAAGCTGTCAGTTGTTCCAAAGGCTAATGGAGACATTAAAAATATAGCAGCTTACTGGGGAGAAAATGGGGTGTGTGGGGAACACGTGCTACGTGCATATGCTGCAACTGGACTGTAAGTGGTCTCCACATATTCATGAATGATGGCTGACCTCCACTCTGCTAGGGCACATGTGTGCACGTCCATCATGACAACACGCTCTGAACTTACTCCATCAGAGGCTCTTGGGAACATAATCCCGATATCTGTCTCCAAATATAACCCTGCTGGTCTGCAATATAAGGCAGTGGGGAGAGCTGCTGCATCGAGGAGCCATTTGGAAACTGCTGCAGTGATATTCACAGAGATCTCTATGCCTGCTTGATGACCTTTTTCGCTAAGAGGCAAATGTCTGCAGCTTGTAAAAGAAAAAGATGCCTCTGAATACCTTTCCACTTTTAAAAGCTCCTCAGTGCCGGCTCAGCAGAGCAAGTGAAACCCACAAGTGGCAGCGCTTACTGTACTGGTACTGTAGGAATGTATGCAGCCATACATCTGGACAAGGAGGCTTGTCCCAAGCAGGGGACTGGAAATAATTCTTGGAGGTGCCTCCAGCTTAGAGCTAGAGTTTTGACTTGAGCCAAACCACTAACTAGGAGCTGTTTCAAAGTCAGTTCCTGTGGAAATAAGGCCAGCAACACCTCTCTGCCTCAGTATCCTTCTTTTTAATCAGTTTGTGAAACAAGACTGCAGAACAGTTCATAAGGGATTAGGAAAGACTCATTCCTTTGTATTTAAAGAACATCAGGATCCTTGGAGAAAAGTTCCTTATTAGAGCAATAATGAATAAAAAAAATAATAATAATTCTTTTATCACTGGGAAATTGCAGGGATTTGGTCAGCATCTCTTGCCTATAGCTTTATTTGTCCTGTAGATTACAACAAAAGAACAAATCATCCTCTCTAAGTATTTTTGAATATGGAGGATGAAAATTATATATTGTGATCTTTTAAAAGAAAATTAAAACTTTAACTCTGAGGTGTGTGTAATAAAATGGCACTTTAATTCTCTAGTGTGCCATGCAGGCTTCTTCTGTTAATTTATTCACTTCTTTTCTTTTTGTGCTTCATGTAATATTCTGAAGTTATTAATGTGGCAATATATTTGACCACAAAAACCTGCCTTCTAGTGTTGTTAAGATTGTGAATTAACTCCACAATGGAAGGTATTTCTGACTTCAAGGCAAAGAGATCATGCTTGGGATGAAATGATTAACAACATAACAGATATGCAAGAACTTCTAGCAGAAGGTTTTCCCAGGTGTCTTACCATGGTATGTGTGTAGGCTTAGGTCTGTTGAGCCTGTGGGGCTCTAGCTGTCAGGATTGTGTCTCTGTAGTGCAGACACCTGTGAACACCACACCTGAGCTCCTGCAACGCCTGGGACACAGCATGATTGTCCCCGAACAGCACTGCAAGCACTGGCATGCTTGGGATACCTTCCAGTGCCCAGTGAGCGTGCCAGGTGCCAGGCTGAGGTCCCTGCATCACACCTCTCAGTACAGCACACACTGCAAAATCCACTTGGTAAGGAGGCACCTCAGCCCTTAAATGACTTGTGTGTCATCTGTCTTAGCTGGGTAACCCAAAACCCAGCAGCAGCCAACAGACAGGAATTTGGTGGGATGAATTCAGTTCAGTGCAATCTAAACCATATCTTCATCATTCTACAAATACTTCCAGAACTATGATGTGGTCCTGGAAATGCGTCATCTATTTCATTTCTACCTCTGAGCTGCATCATCAAAGGCTGACGCTTCATGCTACAATCACCTTGTAGTAATTGTAGTGTAAAGCCTTGAATTGCCAGTGCCAGCCTAGGTTGCAGGTACCTGCAAATATCTTTCCTTGTCGGACTCATTCCATTATCCCTGTGTTTAGGCACTCCTAGGACTCATCCTGCATCAGTGGTACAGTTTATGCAGAGTGCACAGTGTAAATAATGGGCACAATTTCAAAACTCCCTCTCCGTGGGCTTTTGCCAATGAAAGTCAACAACTGGGAGAAAAACAGGTTTTTGTTAGGAGTAGTTGCTAGGATTAATATCAGGCACGAGGAATGGGAGTAGTTAAGGAGAAGTTAAACTGAGTGGTGTATTCTACACACAGCATCAGGAACTGCTGAAACCTCAGCTGTGCTGTGGATGTAGCATGCACTCCCGGGGCAGCCTGGGGAGGCTGTCTTGGCACAGAGCTTTAAAGAGCAGGGTTTTCCAAAATGCTTTTTTCAAGCACAGGGTGCTGTGTTGGCTCTAGTATGTGTGTCTCCATGCTGGTGGGCTACACTCATGCCTCTAAAATGTCTGCTTCATGCTCAGTGGTTAGAAAGGCAAACAGAAGACTCGGAAAGGGATCAAGAATATTATTGTGTCCCCACGTAAATCCATTCTGAATGCTGTCTATGATGATTGCTGTCACCTCAAAACTGTTTTAAGAGGAGATTAAAGAAGCTCCAGAGAGTAGAAGTGTAGAGAAATGCAGAATATTTTTTTTCATCCGGAAGACCATCAGCTCCAGTGCTGTTGTGTGAGCCTTCACTTGATACTTGAGCTCCTTGACTCTTGCACAAGCAAAAGAGTGGTTGGTTGGTGTTGCCTTTGCCAGGGGCCAAGCAGAGGCAGGTTGCATCACCCTAGCTCTTTGCTGGACTTCTTCTGAAGACGAATGAGGTGAAATTGAGGAAAATTTTTCACTTAAGGAAGAAGAGTTGAACTGTAACTTCTCACTCCCCTCACTGCTTCCAGGCAGAGCTGCTGAAGTGGGGTCAAGCCATGGCCACCCTCTCTTCTGTCCTCCAATCCTTGTGCTCAGCACACTGAGAGCTGAGCACATGCACTTTTTCCAGGGCTATCAAGTGAACAGTGGAAGGAAATAGACTTCAAAACTCATTTAATTGGAAATGAACACCTGTCTGTTTAGGTGAAGGCAGTGTTTGCTTGTCACTCCTGTCAGCAGCATGGGCTCTGCCCAGAAGCCCCTTTAGGCACCTGGTGTTAGGGGGAGCTGTGAGGTCTTGCTGCAGTACCCATAGGGCTGGCAGCCCTGGGCAGGGGGAGGGGGTTCGATGTCAGCCCTGGGGTTTCGCTGCCAGCACCACTCAGCACCCCTGGCTCACTCCAGGCGCTGTGGCCCGGCCATCTCTCACTCTTCAGGCCACAGTGGGGGAAGGAGGGCGTTGGTACGGGCAGATTTTCTCTCTGCAGACAACTGGGTATGTATCTCTTTAGTTCTCCTTTCCGGGTGAAATGCTGTTTCCTGACTGATTATGAAATGAAATACAACATGCTTTGCACATATGAACTTGTTACTGGTGAGGAATGGCACCCTGTCGTGCTCAAATTGACAGCAGTTTCAGTGTTCACCACCTCTCTCCCTCTTTCCAGCCTAGCTCTGAAATCCTGCTGCATTGCAGAGGTCAGGAATGACACCCAGGCCTTAGGGCAAAAGCTTAGGGTGAAGGCTGGTTGGAGTGTGGTGCATGCCCAGCACCATGGGCACCACAGAGCTGTGCACGGGGCTTCTCCAGCAGGGTGACAACTCAGCATGGTTTGCTTTGGAAGGTTGGAAGGAAGTCACTTAGAGGAGAATGCGTGATTTGTTTAGGTGCCTTTGATCTGTTCCTATGAAATCTTAATCTGCTCGTATTTTCTGCTGAAAAATTCACAAGAAGTATACAGAAATAGAACCAGACCTGCAAATTTTAGAGGAAAAGCAATGACTTTGTACTGCTGCTCCTAGTTTTCCCTTTATTCCTTTCTTAAATTTTTACAATTTTCTCATTATTGATATTCCCTTCAAGTTCATCTAGTGTGTATTTCTTTTGTATTTCCTTGCTCAGGGGATCTTGGCCATTGCTGGGTTTCTGTCCCCTTCCTAGGGCCAGAGTTCTGCTGCCTCTCTTCAGCTGTCTCAGCACTTGGTGCCTGGGCTAAGCTGCCCAGGAAGGCTTCCTCTCTCATCTGCCAGGTGTCCTGAGATTCTGAATCTTCCTTACAGAAAGAAGGGCATTTCAGACATCCCAGGGGTATCTGCTACCCTCCAGGGATGAGAAAAGGAGCCAAGATCAGTTTAAACTTGTAGAAGACCAGGAGTGGGTGTGATGGATTTTGTCCACTGGATCTCACCTTCTTGGACATACAGGACATTTGGCACTAGAGCTTTTCTCTACCTCACATTGTGAACTATTCATGCATCCAATACTGAAACAAGTATTCTTAAGTGTCTCTGTCCCCTGAGGGTGAATTGTTGCATTCCTGTGCCCTCCCAATGATAATAAATAATATCTTCTATTTATAGAGCTTCAAAGTTTCCCAAAGAGCCACCTTTGGGATGGAACATACCAACAGTTAGTGCATAGCAACCCTAGACAGCAACTTAAGACGTATGAATGTACCCAGTTGAAACTGAAGCTGAGATTTCTTTTAGCAGAAGATAATTGCAAAAGTTATTAATTATTATTGTTGTTGTTTATGCAGCTCTAGACTCAAGAGAAATAGGCACTTTTAAAATACTACCAGCAGTTAGAAAAGAGCACTAAGGTATTACAATCATACCACAGTAATTTGCAGAAGGCAGAATGTGCTAGTAAAAGTCCTCCCTTGGAGATTTTTCCGTCTAAGACTCAGCATAAGCTGATGAATAGTCCATCATGGCAGAAGAGAAGAAAGATGGCTTTTTCATAAGTTCCCAGTGTAAACTTGAGCATATAGTTTAGTTGCTCCAAAGCTGACACCATGTCTACAAAACATGTTGTAGGTGTTTAAAGGTGAGATCTGGAAAGAATTCCAATGCAAGTGTTTGATATGAATCTCTGTGTGTTTTGCAGGGTGATTTTATTCAAATTGACAGTGATTGGGTTTTTTGCCTTAAGCAATAGGACCATGTGTACGTAGGCCTGGATTTACAGATCATCGCTAAGTGCAAGGTTAGGAGTTTGCTCACTATGGTACCGGCCACAGTGGAAACCACTGATATATTGGATGAGTATTGTTAAAATCTCATGGACTTCACAAACTAGTGTAGATCAAATACTAACTATAAGGACTGTGTGGTTATATTGGAAGTACTTGTAGAAGCAATGAGTCTGCAAATGATTTTTGAAGGAACTGTAAAATTTCATGACTATAATTTTTAACATTGATACCAAAATAAATGGTAAAGATGTGAAAGGTGCAAAGGAAAATGTGAATCAGTACACTGGAATTAACCATTCATGTGATGTTGAACAATATAAAAATATTCTGGTTTAAATAGTGTTTCATTTTTATGCATTTTGATATACAGTACCCATTCGTTGCTTTCTTCATATTTTCTGGTCTTGCATTACTAGCATAGAAGTTTTGTATTCTTTTCTTCAATTGTTTTCCTAGAAATCTGTAGCCTTTCAGAAAGGGTAGAGATATTTTTTTCAATGAAGATGTTTCATGCTTGTCATGCTCTACTAGACTGGAAAGAGATGAGTCCAAGGTCTCATTAGCATCCCTCCTGTGAGGACAGCACAAACTCCATCTTTGAAGCAATAAGAACTGGCTCAGCTGCAAATGCCAGGCTGCTTCTGCAGTAAACATCAATTTCCAAAATATCCAGCTTTTGTGCACCACTTTGAAATGTCTGAGAGGCTCCTGTCCTTTGATAGGACTGGAATACTGAAATCAGTGGGACTTGAAATCCCAAGTGACATGGACACCATTAAAAGGGTTGCCAGTGGAGACATCAAACCTTGCCTCTTTGTTCAGACCTGCCTGCATACACAGTCATTTTCTTAATGGATTTCAGATACACCTCGGATGGGGGAATTGCTGCTGTGTTTTGAAACAGCAATACTTTCTGTCACTAACTAAAAGATGGCAATGAAAATGCACTTAGAGCTTGCAGTGCTTAAATGCTTCAGTCTGTGCTCCACATTGAGTGTAAACACTTCTGAAATCAAGGAGAATATCTGCATGAGTGTCATGGATCAGCTAAAAGCCTTGATTTTGTGAACATGTTTAGTTTTGTTCCTAAGAGAGGCGTCCCTAATCTCTGCAGGAAGATAATTAACATGTACCTGTTTGCCACATTAGAATTTTCACCAGTAATAATTTCATTTTTGTTTTATGCTTATCTTTTTTTGCCTAAAACACTTTTGTAAAGGTTAAAGGAAACCAGTTGGGACTTATTTGAAACGACAATATTTATCTCTTTATTCCCATTATATTTTTATTCAAATATTTGACAGCATTAATTTTCTAATGAGTTTAGCAGACTAAAAACATACAAAAATTGCCTGAAGGCAGTGGTTTATATAATCATAATTCAAACCACATGCCTTTTCCTTAATGGAATGAGATTAAAGAATTATTTTGTTTGCATTTGTCAGTTTATGGATACCAGCCACTTTAGTACATTTCGTACAGTGTCTTTCAGTCCCAGGAATCACTTTACTGCTAAGAGTAGTCTTTGGTTACCTGGGACTCATCTAATTAATCCTCATTAAGGGGCTGCGACATAGTTTTTAGGCCTGGGGGAATTCTTAGGGTGTTCTCTGATGGTGTCTTCCTATCTACTCCCCATATATCACTGACTCTATTTTCCAAGTTCAGCTACAGGGGAAGTATGCAAATCCATCCCGAGATGCCCAGTTCACCCAATTCCCTGGGCAGATTTTGCCATGGACCTTTGAGGCAGCCCAGGTGTGCTGCACGTGGAGGAGCTGGGACTGATTCTTACAGCAGAGTAGCACGGTGGAGTTCTGTCTCTCAACGCCCTGCTTCTGTTTCCTCGCTTTTCTGCAGTGGTTGCTTTTCTATTCCTCATTTGGCTCCTTTCTTCTCAGTCATTATTTAGCACTGTTCTGCAGAGAAGCACATTTGCTATCTTTCAGGCCAGGTTTTTAGCTGTTCTTGGCCTTGCTGTGTTTGCGTGAATTCCTCCCACTAACACTGATAATCTCACTGCTTGTTAATCTTCCATTCCTGACATTCAGCAAAACCTTGAACAATTACACATTGGCTTTTTCTGAAAGGATGGGCATCAACTTCTCGTTCTCTCTCTAGTGCTTTCTGGTTTACTGAATGCCAATTTTAGATTGCTTACTTTTCTTAAACATGACTTAAAGTCATATCATTTTAGAGAAACAGTATTATAATTACTCAGATTACTGGAATGAGAAATGCAAACAGCTGTGTTGCTTCTTGCAGATAACTGGTGAACTCTGATCTGCTGGTGGACTGGAAGCAGGTTAGGCAAGTGTGTTTGCTGTGGCTTGCATGCTCCTGGTACCTATTTTTCTGCCAAGACATGCAAAAATGAAATACTTTTCAAAACCTTTGTGGTTTCCAATAACCCTTTTCTGAGAAGGATTCTGAACTAGGAAGAAAGTTGGTTTGAGAAGGAGGAAGTGCAAATTTAAATTCCTTCTCTGTCTGATTCACATCTGGGCTGAAACCTTTCTCCTAAACCAAGCTGGCCTCCCCTTCATTGTCCACTGGTGCTCCAGTACAAAACCATGCAGGGAGATATTTTGCACCCCAGTATCTTCTTGTCGTGGTTTGACCCTGTCCAACTGCCAGGCACCTATGACATCTACTCACTTGCTCTCCCCTGCCACAGCTGGGCAGAGGAGAGGAAAAAAGTTAATACACACAGGGCTTATGAGTTGAGATCAGGAACTGGGAAAAGATGCACTGAGGGCAAAACAGGCTGAACTTAAAGTTACAAAGTGATTTATTGCTAACAGAGTCAGAGGAGTAAATGAGAAGTGAAATAAAACCTTCAAAGACACCATTTCTCTGCTCACCCCACTCCCTCCTTCCCAGCAGCAGAGGGGGACAGGGCATGGGGGGTGTAGGTCAGTTCATCACCAAGATCTTCTTCCACTGCACAGGGAGAGGAATCTTTTCCTCTGCACAGCCGTGAGGTCCCTCCCACGGGAGGCAGCTCTCTGTGAAGTCCTCCAGCGTGGGTCCAAATCTCACGAGCAGCAGTCCACCTAAGCCTGCTGCATTGTGAGCTCTCCCCACAGCAGACAGTCCTCCCAAAACTGCTGTGGCATGGGGTCCCTTGTCCATGGGGTGCAGACCTCCGAGGCCAGGCCATTCCATCTCGGGAGCAAGGCCTGTTTCTCCACTGGGATTCCCGCTGGACCACAGCCTCCTCCAGGCATCCACCTGCTCTGGCATGGGCACCTCCCTATGGGCTGCGAGTGGATCTCAGCATCCCCCGTGGACCCCATGGGCTGCAGGGGCACCACCTGCTCCACCATGGGCCTCACCAAGGCCAGCAGAGGATTCTCGGCTCTGGTGCCAGGAGCACTTCCTCCCCCTCCTTCTCCACTGACCTTGGTGTCTCCGTGTTGTTTTCCCTCACATATTCTCACCTCCTCCTCCTCTGGCTAAAAAGAAGTGTGTGTCCCATTGTTTGATTGCTTCTTAAATATGTTATCACAGAGGTGTAACCAGCCTCTCCAGTTGGCCCAGGCTTGGCCAGTGGCATGTCCATCATCTTCCGAGCCATCAGGGATTGGCTCTGCTGGACATGGTGAAAGCTTCTAGAAGCTTCACACAGGAGCCATCTTTATACTCCTCCCCACTAGCAAAAACTGGGCCAAAAAAACCCAACACACTTCTGAACACATTTTGCAGCACTCTGAGTTTTTGAGATAATGCAGACATATTTTGATACTTCATTGACTGATGAGGAATAAAATTATATAATAAAATTGTTTTCTGCTGCTGTGCTTCACTCTTTCTTCTTCTTGGCCCACAGAAAGTGTATTCTACAAACCAGAAAAAGAAAACCCATGTAATTCAGGCAATTCATTAAACTATAACAAGTTTTAATGTTTTATCTTTTCTCTCTTCACCTCTCCTCACCCAAAGATAAACACACATTTGAACCACAATACCTCTGCAGTACCAGTTGAACTGCAGCATAACACAACTTCCTCTCATAATGCAGCATACCACAACTTCCTCTTGTCATTTCCAACCATCTGGGGGTACTCAACCCTGCTCACACTGCCCAAACCCCATCTCTGAGCTGTGAAGGAACCTGGGACAGGATAGGGATAGTGATTCTGTGGAAACTTCCATGAGAATTCATCCAATGTATTGTGTAAAATGCAAAATACTGCATGAAATCTGGATGGAGGTGTGTGGGGCTAAAACAAATATCCTGCTGTCTGGTTCACCTTGTCTGTGGTGGGATGACAGGGTGCAAAGGACTCTGAAAACAGCAATGTGACACCTCTGGATTGACTAGACTCCTAGCTGCCTGGGCTCTCATACGATCCTCTAAAAATAGCCCCTTATGGCTCCCATCATTGTTTGTCCAGCTATTTTAATTAGCCTGTGCTCTCCAGTTTTTGCTTTGCGATTTGTAAATGGGAAATATTTACACCAGGCCAGTAACCCCACATTCTTCCAACCTTTTCTTAAATTAGATGGCTTATAGCTATGTTTATAAATTACCTAATGCATTTGGCCTACTATCTCTAAATATCGCCGGCTTCTACATGTTTTTAATGAGAATTAATTTTTAGATCACACAGACTATTTACAGGTATTTTTTCCCTCATCTGATATGTCACAAGTGTGCTCATTTCTTAAACTTTAGTTTTGGTTTATCGCATGTCCTGGCACAGCCTGAACCTCTCCTGCAAATTGAAAAGTGCTGTCAGTTTTTGCTGACACAACCTGATGCGAAGGGAAAGATTTCCAAGGAAAATCAATGCCCAGAAGGCAGATAGGTACTTTTCATGTTTTCTGGCTATTTTAGGTAGTGCAAACCCTTGGAAAAATGAGTCCAGGCAGAAGAGTGCTTTGCAGGTTTAATCTTTACTTGTACAATAATTTTGCCCTCTTCTGCTGTTTAACATTTTCTGTAGTTAGTTTCTTTTCTGCCACACCTGTCTTCCACTCTTGGCAGAGTATTTAATAGTGAAAATATTTGCAGTTATGCAAAAGCATCTTTCTGGGGTTCTTCAGGTGTGATCACTGTATGTGAGGTGGCTGTGTTACTGGTAAAAGCATGACTGCTTCTGACTGAAAAGTCAGTTTGATTTGGGGGAAATATGCAGGGTGAGGTGAGGTGATGACTGATATCCTTGCCAAAAATGTCACTGAGGCTGTGTTTTTAGAGTCCTTCTAGTCTACATTCTGTTCCCAAAAGCCAAAAGAGAGATGCTGAGCCCCAGACTGGTGCCATTGTCGGGCACTTCACGGAGTTTTGGGATGAGTGTTCCAGGCTGGAATCCAAACAAATTGTTTCTGAGTCAGCTGAGTCTGGTGCTCTTGATGGCACAGCAGCAGGAGAGGAGATCAGGAGATCAGAAATTCTTTTAAAATTGTATTTAAGGTCTTATTCATGGATGGACAAAAAGATGGTGGAACAAATGTCTGCCAGTGGTCATAAATGAAGTCAAAGCCAAAATGTAGCAAAGTTTGTTGGTTTCATAAGAAATCTGATTTCAGGGAAGAAACATAGTAATTGTTTTAGGGAATAATATCTTTTACTGTTTTCTGAGGGTAGGATGAAAATAATTTTAACATTTTATTCTATTAAACCCATATTATAAAATCATGAAATATAAAATCGAGAAAATATTTGTTTTTCTTGACCCTTCTCAAATTTCTTCCAGAGCTTCCTTTTGCAAAAACTTTTTACTTTGCTAGGCTTCATTCAAAGCTTCAATAAGGACAAATAGGAAAAAACTGCAAGGGCTTTAAAAAATTCTCTCCTTGAGAGAATTCAAAGAGTCCCTGCAGTTGGGTCAGATAAAGTCCAGCTTCTGACAAGGTTTGAACCCTAAGGAGTAGATCTGGAGGGAGGCTGTGGATGAGTCCTGCACCTGTCTCATTGCACAAACTCTGCATGAGTGGTGGATAAGCAGCCCTTCCAGAAAGGTGGAGAAATGGCCCTGAGGGAAAAGGCCATAGGACTGCCAATGGTACTCAGGTACTGGGCACCTTTATGTTCTTACCTACATTTTCTCAGCAGGGTCTTTCAGGACAGAATTTGGTTCAAACCAGGATGTGTAAGGGGCTGGACACATCTGAGATGACCCTGAGGCTGCTCTGTCCAGCCAATGTTCTACGCTCACCTTCACTCATCAGCCAGTCCCCAGGGATCAAGTTACTCACTCACTGTGGTAACAGTCAACAAATCGTTCAATCTGTGGCTGCCAGGTAAGAACTGAACCTGCACTGCTCTGCTGGACAAAAAGTGCTGTAAGCAAACAACTGAAAACTCAATATAGTCCTATTGCTCTCGTGGGTTTCTAAATAGACCCCTTGCCTGTTAATGCCATGAGAATTATAAACCATTTAATTTCTACAACTGAAACAGTTTGATGCTTGCATTTTCCTATTCCAGGGTGATGTTTTCATTTCTGTTTATAATCAGTTCCACTTTTTGGTTTCCATGTACCAGGGACTTTTTGCATGTGATTGGTGCATTGACCCCTCGGGGTCTGCATACTGCATCTCTGGGATTTGCAGCTAAGGTAACAAAGGAAAAAAACTGTCTCTGTCAGTAGGGCAGAACTCCATTTATTTCCCTGGAGAAAGCTTTGGGATGGGATACAAATCAGAAAAGGCTGAAAGCTGCTGTTCTTGCATAAGGCTCTCGTGTCAGAATTCTCAGCATTGCCAAACATATGAAGTTTCAAGTGTGTGTAATAGATGGAGTTCATTGTAGATACAAACATACATACATTTTCCATTGACATATTTGTGCAAATTGCATACTTTTTTCATATAAGCTTAAAATTTCAGTCCAAATTGCTGTCTACAAAAGTTCAGTGTGATCTGTTATTGCTCTACACCCACTGAAAGGAAGCAGCAGGAATTTTTGCCTTTTAAATTTCCTGGGAGAAGGATAACAACATCTAAGTGCCACTGGGTTGTGTTTGCTGTGTGTTATTCAGTAATTTTCCCCAGAAGTGGTTTCATTTTAATGACAGGCCATCTGATCCCAGAGTCTCATCTGAACACTGATTTTGCAAATATATGCATTTATTATCACCGTATTTGAATAAGCTTAATGTGTATCTCAAGATTTGAGAGTCCTTACAAAGATGGAGTCTGTGAACCACATTTATCCTGATGAATAGTGTTAACCCCAGCTGCTTTCATATGAGAGGCCTGTTTTGGATTTTCCAAGCAATCAGCCAACCTCCCTGCATTAGCAGTTACCATTTCCACAGGGATCTTTCTAGTTGCTGTTCAGCCTCTCAGCAGTTCACAAGTTCAGGGCTTACAGAAAGCAGGGCTATAACCTGCCTCTCTTCATAGACAGCAGAGATGGGCTTATTTTTAGCACAAGTATTCCAGAAATACATTCCTCCCCTCTTTAGAAATTTGTGGGAGAGACAGACACACATACAGACAGGTTTGCCTACATTAGTGGCAGTGGGTGCCTGAAAACTAGTTTTCCACTGTCTGTTCTAATCCCAAACTTTTTTCTGCAGTGTGCACCAGTTCTCTCCAATGTCTCAGCCTATTGGTGCCATGACTTATGATACACCAGACCTTTGTGCGTAAGTGCTCTTACAGGTGCAGAGCATGCGGAGCTGTTGGAGCTGTGCAGTTCCAGGCCAGAATTGCGCACTTAGAAGTGCCCTAGTGTATGGCAAGACCAGCATTCAGTTTGGGATGAGTTAGGAGAAATGCTAGAGCACCACAAACCCAGACCAGGAGTTTAGGAGAATCGTCTTTGTAAAATCTTCCTGCTGGAACCTAAGGTGAAAAATACACCTCTCTCAGATTGGGAATTCAAAGCTGAAGGTTTCTTTGGAGAAGGCAGGTCCAAGGAGGGGTAAGCCTGGGCTGCTCTTGGATCTCAGGGACGATTAGTTCATCACAAGTATCCTGATACCTGGAGATTCTCAGGCAGCAGATGCTGCATGGTTTTTGCCTTGCTAATGCTGTAGCAATGTAATTAGAAGCTCTTTTTTAAATGCAGGTGACCACTGGGCTCATGTGGAGTCCTGCTCTGCCATGGAAGCAGGAATTAGGCTGTAATCACAGGAGCTCCTACTCTTCATTTTGCTGTAGGCTGTGGTTCAAGTCCAACATGATGCTGAACCCCAGGAGAGTCCCATGATTCCAGTAAGGAGCTGTTTGCACCCAGCATGGCACAGGGTGCCATCCATTGTTCAGATCTGCAGTACAAAAACTTAGCTTGCTGACTTCATGGCATATTTCCCCCATTATCCAACATCCTATTGCAGTGCGCCAGTTGAAACCCAATGCTGGCATGTGCCTTCCAGGACCATGGCTGATCTTGTTTGCTTTGGAAGGACGGTGGAATGGGGTCCTCACTCCAAGAATACTGGCTACATTTGTCCAGCCTTGATGATGAAATGAGCTATTTATGAAAAAGCACCCATAGGACAGTAATGTGTTACTCGTGTGCAATTGTACACAGTATTTTTAGTGGTGACCCTAATAAACCCTTTGCCTCCAACCTGTAGGTACAAAACTGCAGTGCTCTAAGGTTTGATTCACTGGCAGCAGCCAGCCCATGGCACAGCATTGCTTTCTGTATTAGTTATCTCTGAAGAATTACCAAGGGCCAATCTGAATGTAAAAATAGCTGATGACTATTTGTTTCATCTGTCTGTTACTCGACACCGCGTGGTTATTCAAATACGTATGTTTGCCTCTTCCCCACCATGATCTCCGTTTGGTTTCCCCTTGCCTGATAACTATTTAAATACATTTTACTAACTTCGGATTCCTTGCTCATTTCACTTCACCTGGCTGGGCAGGTCTGCGAGGGCTCAAGGGTTAGCTCCTCCACTTTTATTGTTTTATTTATTTTTCAGTCATTATTTTTACTAAAATAACCATGTTCAGAAGAAGAGTCTGACACACATAAATAATGGGAACTGCTAATAGTAAGCAGGCTACTTTAAAATGTGCTGGGGCTTTGACTTAAGAGAAGAAAGCAAAGCCCTGCACTGTCCCTGTCAGGAAGCTGGAGCACGAAGGTAAGGGGGAAGCATACGGTGTCTCTGAAACAGGGAAATTGTGAAGAATGGTGGTTTCCTGAGTATGTGAATGTGCGTGCATGCACGAATCAGTTGTGTGATTGATCAGATAGGAGAAATCAAACAGCATTTAAATATTTTCTTCAGTGATTAGAAGTGGAACTTTCATTTTGTCCAGCTTTTTTTTTCCTCAGAGAAATGCAGGATTGTCACTGAAAGTCTGTGTGTGGAGACATACACAGAGATTTGTTTGCAGTGATTACTGTTTATGACATGTAATTGTTTTGCAAAGGGGCATGATATTTTTAAAAGAGCACTAAATTGATGTGAAGTTCCATTTAATTGTCTTGCACATTGTTCTGTAAGCAACTTTAAGGAAATACACATTGGTTTTACTTTCCAGATGATTACTGCCTACAGATAAGCTACTCTTAAAAACTTTAATGATTTGTATAGGGTTTGGAAGGCATTTATGTTTCTTTTTTTGGAACAAATAGGAATAGAATAATTTAAATATTTTATAAAAAGCAATTACCATGCTACCGAGCCTGAAAAAGTAAGATAGTTCAAATACCTATGCAGTGCTAAGAAGCCACTATAAATGACTGTGACTATGACTTGTATCCAATTTTAATTGTTGGAAGATTTCTTAAATGGCATAAGCTTTTCTGAGTCCAGTTGTTGCAGACCTTCTTAGTCTGTTATCCCAAGGAACCACATTTTATTAGTCTAGCTGGAGAACTCAGCAGCAAAAAAAGAACAGAAATAATTAAAATTGAACTTGAGAAGACAAATGGCTTGTGCCTTTTTAAATGGTGTGGGAACAGGCAATCTGATTAAATCTGAATGGTGAAAAGTTTTACAGCAGCAGACCAGAGTGGCTGTTCACACTGACTTCATACAGTACCAGCTACAGGGTTCCTCTCTAGTCCTCTGCCATTTCTGGGAGAGAGGCAGGGGAGAAGGAAAAGAGAGAAGAGATAAGGAGTACAAATAAGCTTTCTGGATAGGATCAAAGTCTGTGGCTCTCTTCCATGACTTCTTCAGGGAACTGTCCATGTGAAAAGCAAATGTCCTCATATAAATGCTTGAAGGATGAGGTCTGTGACAAATATTAAGAAGTAAAAGATTCCCAGTACACTGGAGCCCCAACTACATTTCTCCATCCTTCCATGCTTGTCATTAGGAAGGTATTTATATACGTATTCTCAGCTTAGTTACCAAAACAGTTGTAATGTGAAGGCAGCAGCTGGGTGGAGGTTTGCAGGTGTAATTGCATCCCAGAACTGCAAACCAAAAGCACACAGAAATTTTGTTCTGTAGCCTCTTATTCCTACCTGCTTCTCTGAAATGCTTGCCTCACCTGTACTTGCATTGCCAGAGCTGTGGAAAAGGTCCACAAAACTGTGAATCCCTCCAAGACCAGAAACAAAGTCAACTAACACTATGAGCCATGCTGGGAGAAAATACCACTAATCTGTATGAGTCTTTCTTTAGTCCAGCTGAGTTTACACACAGAGAAAGTTGCTGGCAGAGGCAAATTCTGCAAGTGGTTTTTAGCTGCAGGCCTGCCTGCAGCCAGGGTGCCAGGGAACACAGAGCTTTGGCTACTCCAAGCAAGAGAGTGAGTTCATTGGTTTTAGAGGTAACTGTGCATTGCCTGAGGTAGTGTCACATTTTGGGATCAGCTAGTTGAGCCAGCTGACAGGTGTATGGGGAAAGGACCACAGTGGGAACTGCATGTGTCCACTCAGAGGGGAACTTTACCCTTGAGATAAGGTTGTTCCTCTTCAATCAAGCCTGCATATGCTTTTGGATGGACCAGTGATTACTTACACATATCTAAAGTTGTGCGTGTGTGTATATGTATGTATATATTGTATATATGTGTGTGTGGTAAGTTTTGTGTGTTGTGATTATCTTGCTGCTTGCCAGGTTCTTATGGCTTTCTGGTGTGTCTGGTGGAAGAGACTACCACCAAGACCCCTGTCCTTTAACAGCCTCAGAGAAACTGAGGCTGCATTGAAGCTGTGAGAGGACAACCCTTACCTAGAAGTAAGGTCTCCCTTGGGTTTCCCTGCCAAATAATCCTCTTTGGACCAGAACACAAAGCAGGTATTTAATTATTGTTAAGGTTTCTTTATCATCCATCACCTGTGCTTGCAAATAATGATATACAAGAAGGCAGTAGCCAGTAATGATTAATCTAAATCACATGGTAACAGTCAGACCAATCTTTCAATGAGCCAAGCAGGTCAAATAGGGATGCATCTTTAGTTTCAGCCTCTCACATAGCCACATCCCATTAGTTTCAAGGATGCTTTCCCTGTTACTTACACACTGTGTCAAAGGCTGTTTTAGGGACTGTGATAAGACTATGACAGTCAGGTACACAAAGGCCATCTAATTCAAATTTTCCACTTGCAAAAGACAGATATGAAAATCTCTGCAATTTTTGAAAGCGTCTCTAAAAGACTTATATGTGGCTAACATTTGGCTAGACCTTAACATGCAAAGTCAGCAAACTGCAGTCCCTGGCAGTTTGCAGCCACTGCAGATCCTTGGTCTCAGATGTGCCTCTGTCTATTACCTTTACCTGGATCAGACATAAGTTGTGATTCCTCAAGGCCAGCTTGGCTTTCCTGTCAGCTTCATTATAGACCCATGTACAATTTTGCATGTTTCTGATGGCTTCTGTTCTGTTGAGATGTATTTCATGTGTCCCTGTCTCCATCCTTGGCATGTTTCAAAGCACAGGGCTCCATTGCGCAGAAATTGGAATAAGGATGCTAGTGCAGAAACATCATATTCAGAGGGAACTGACCCCTGCAAGCTGTCTCAGGGCTCATGCTGGGGCAGTGGGGCAGCATTCTTTATCATGATGTTGTTCCCTGAGACTCTTTGTTTTGACTGATCTGCTTTGAAGTAGTGACATTAGGACTTGGTGTGTTTCTCCAAAACTGAGAAATTAGTCTTTGACCAGGCTTCTGAATTGAATGAAGCCATAGACAAGTAGCTGGAATTGCCGCTTCTGTGGTGTGTGGGAGAACTGAGGAGAAGGGGTGGGAAAGGAGAAGCAACTAGTGACAGCACTAGGCTGACGGTAATGCTATTGTTTGTCTGCAGGCTTCTTCAGAGGGTGTGGGAAAGCACTGTGCTGCCAGCATCATTGAAGTTACTGAGGGACTGACTCCACCAGAGCCATCAGTTTATTTCTTTGGAACAAGTGTGGATTCTGCTTAAAACTCTTGATGTTTCCTTTTCTGTCTTTTGCATATATCCTTTACAGAACAATCACAAGAAACACCAAAGCATATGCATTAATTGTGAAAAAATGAGGAATTGCCTTGGGGACACACAATTAAATCATAACAATTAATCAGCCTCTGAATAGGAAGAGGGAGTCTGCATTTCCCAGGGCAAAACCAAAACAACTCCTGTGCACAGTGAAGAGGGAGCTGGAAGGAGCTTCCATCTGGTTCAGGGTGATATTTTTCTCCTGGCTTTTACTTCTCAAAAGGGGGAAAGCAGTATGGCCTCCAGAGACAACTGGCAGCAAGGGTGAGTGGGCTCTCCCCTGCTCTCTCAGAGTTCTCCCGTAGGTGTGTAGCTGTCCCATGGCCACGTTCCAGACAGCAGGCAGAAGGCAAGCCACAGTTTTTGTCCTTCAACTGGAAAGGCTCTGTTATGATCACAAATAGTCGAGGAGCAGTTTGTCATCAGAGGAGAGATGTTATGTGAAATGATGGATGTGTTCTTGAGTCATATGCTCTGGCATGTATGTGAGTATTGCTCTCCCTGCCACACTGCTTGCTCAAGAGCAGAGCTCTTGTGGCTGCATTTGAAAGCTATAGCAAGGTGTAAGTAAGGAATAGTTCTGTTCCTGCAACTTGAGTCAGAAAATTTTGAACACCAGAGGCTCCACCTGATACATACACCTATTTGTCTTTGGTAACATAAGACAGGTATTTCAGTATCTTGTCTGTCTCTAAATCCTGTGGAATTCAGTGGGTGAGAAAACTACTTAGAAGTTGAAACAATTTTGAACCTAGCTTGTACAAGTGTCTTGAATTCTTTTCTTAATAGAAAACAGATTCAGCAAAGTCTTTGTCCAAACCTTGAAAATATCCAGAAGCTATAAAGAAAAAGAGCAGATGAGACTACCAGTAAAAGAATAATACTTGTTTTCTGCAAGCCTGTTATTTCCTGAGACTGTATCCTGTGTGGTGGGTGTGGGTCAGACTCTCCTTGTCAAGAAGCTTAAATGGTTTAAGTGTAAACTTGACAGTGCTGATGGTATCACTATGTTGGGGCTGACAAGCAGAGGGCCATGTAAGTGGGGGATGGTTTCAGATTCCCCAAGCTGGAAAGAGAAGTGAGGCATGGCTTGTTGCTAGTTGCAGATTTCCTTTTGTAGGTCACAGAGGAGAATATACCTGCCTCCCTCTTGAGTCTAACACACTTGCTGGTATCATTACAACTTTCCCATGACAGGGGCTGGGACTGTCTGGCGACCTCCTGATTACAAGGCATCCAAAAAATTATATTTGTTTTCTTGTCCATGCATTTTATTTCCCTTCCCCCTTTGTCATCTCTCACCTCTAGCCATTGCAATGCTGTGATACTCCACAGCTTTCCCTCTGCTGTGGGAAAACCCCTTTTCTCCCATTTGGGAAGTGAAAACTCAGAAGCTTTCATCTAAATCTCGCTTGAGACTGAATGGAAGGAGATGAATACCTGTCTCATCAGCCAAAATCCTGCCAGTGCTCAGTGAGGGGGCTATACTATTGTAATGTCAATTGTCACCATGAACTAGTGAGGAAGGCTTCAGTTTTAAGAATCTTAGCAAGATATAGGTATCAAGCACCTGAAATGAAGCAGAGATCTTTGCAGACTGTCACCTCCAAATCTGGATGGATCTCACTATACAATATAATGCCAAGCTACAACACCATACTCAGTTGAAGGTGGGTTGTTTTTTTTTTTTTTGCAGATACTAAAGCACCATGAGTTATGAAGGGCAGTGGGAAGGCATATTTTTGCCTTACTTGACAAAGGTTAAGCTCTTATTGTGCAATTCAGAAAGCACAGATTTGGTTCCCTGTCCTGCCACAGATGCCCTGTTTGATCTTGGGCAAATCAGTCAGTTGAAGCTGGGCCTTAACTGCTGATCTGTAAATGAGACACAGATCCAGTGGGAGAGTCTGCAAAGATAAATAGCCACGAGGTGTTCATGTACCATATTGCTGGGGAGCTGTATAAATATCTTGGTGTATAGTGACTGACCTAGTTACAGACAGTGGCCTTTTCCAGGCAGACATTTAATGCCAAGAAATGCACTGTTTGGGTTCAGTTCCTTAAATGTCACTTGTCTGTGCTGACTTCAAGTCATGGGAGGAGCACCATCCCTTTACCTTGTGTTTCTCATAGACTCGTGCTGTTTGTCACGTGCTGCACCTGCCCTTGGCCTGTGTCAGTCATGTGCTCTGCGCCTTTGACTTCCCCTGTCATGTCTGCATGGTACTGGCTCTTCAAAGACTGCGAATCAGGTGATGGAGAGGATGAATAGGACTTGAAAGAAAGCCTCAGTCCAGATACAACCCTTTCTGAGAGACATCTCCTTCTTCCAGACTTAACAGGCCTGTTGACAGGATGGGGCATTTGGAGGACATTGGGAAAGGCAGTCCGGAGACCAGCTGGAAATAACTGTTGGGTCTTTGCCATTGAACCAGAAAGGGAAAGGTAGAGACACTTGCAGTCTCTGTTCCTTCAAATTTTCTTCATGTGAGGTCTTCATCTTCCAGTGCTTGAAGCTTTGTGGTCTGAGCTGGAAAGGTAAGCATTTCAGCTGGAGCTGCAAGAAGTTCACCTCCTTCGAGGAAAGGACACAGCAGGATACAGAACACACAGTCATTAGCTAGGTACATTTCTTCTTCGTGTTCACACTTGCACCAGCCCACAATGACCTTCCTTGAACTGATGAGTCCCTGGTTCCAGCTCCCATGGGAACAGATGCAGTAGCTTCAGTAGAGCTCACTGGAAGAAAAAGACTTCAGCTCTTTTTTTTCACAATAAAGAAAGAAGTGGTTTGATTAAACAAATAAAATCACAATCATATTCATTTTAATGACATTTCCTCTAGAAAGATAATTGGAAATTTATGGGTTTTATAATTTGAAATATTTACTTAGGGAAATTTCAAAACAAGATCACACTCTTTGTTGCAATACCATGAGTATTGTTTGATATAGAAAATAAAATCAAAAGTTTCAGTTAATGTTAAATAGCATACATCCTTTTTGATTTAAGGATAGCAATAACATACTATTATAACTATTATTGTATATATGCATGTTATTTCTTATAGCTTTTTTTCACTAAAAATGGTGAAATAATCTAAAATTTAAAGAGGGGTGTTTAATTCTAAATGAAATTTTGAATATCACAATTTAATTTCTCTTCAGAATCTTTATTCCATGTGAAATTTCAAAAACTATTTAAATGAGAACAACCTCCTCTGACACATACACAAACATATTTCCAAAAGGTGATATTGTCCACAGGATGGCAATTCAGGTTGGCAGCCAGCTCTGCTAACGCACTCTGGAACTATACCATGCCTACCACACCACTCTTAGGTCTGTGTATTCTAGTGCATATTGAAGGAAAGAGCAAAATTACTTCATCCCAAATGCACTGCTATTTTCAGTGATGAGCAATACGGGTTAGAAAATCTGAATTGTCCAGAGGACACAATTTGATGGCATAGCACTGTGGTATTGGTTGCAAACCCCTTCCTTTGCCTGTTGGTCTGAATACCTCATGGGGGTGAGGTTTGGCTCTTCGCAGATGTTGAATTTCACCTTACTGTGGTTACAGTTGCATGTGTAGCTTCTGGATAGTGCACTAGTGTTGGCTTAGGAAGTAGATGTGTTCAGTCACCAATTCTGTTCTGTTATCCTACTGACGTCAGTAAAATGACTCTAGATTTATACCAGTGTAACTGAGAACAGAAGTTGGCCCAAAGTCAAGAACAGTCTCTCCCCTTCTCTGGCCCAGAACAAGCCGTTCAAGACATAATTGCCAGGCCAAATCCTCAAGGGGAATGGACCCAGTTTCCTACACTGGTTTGGTTCAGACACATGGTTTCTTTACCTTGCTTTCCAGTGCAATGATCAAAGATCGGGTGCTGTAATAGCTGAGGTCACCTTGCTCTATACTAGTAATTTCTGTCAGTGTTTGGGATTTTCACCCTAAGCTGGAGAGATCCAGTTCTCCATCCTCCATCTGCTGAGGTGGGCATTAGTATTTGAGTAAAGTGGTTCCCCTTGCCCCAAATGGGAGAATGCACTTTGGTTTCCCTTTATGACCACAAAGTAGTGGTGAAAGTGATCTTGTTGGATGAGGCAAGCAGAGGCTTGTGCTAATAGGTTTAATTTGATGGCCACCTCCATCTAGAAATTGCCTTTCTTGACAATTCAGGAACATGTGGCTTGATCACTACTGTCTCTCTTGGAAGCAGCTCCCCTCCTTGTTGAGGGTGTTGTGATCCTTCCCCCGCCATCATCATTGTCACAATGGGCCCCTGGAAACCTAAAGTAGCAGCATGTGTGGAAGTAGAGCATGCTGCTGAATAAACCTCAGCCAGCAGTCACCGTAGGGCTCTGAGTTTTGGGCTGGAGCTGTGGATGGATGCCACAGAGAGAGCACCGCATGAAGAAACCAGCTCACAAAGATTAAAAAAAAATTCTTTCCTTCTCTTCCCATTCTTGTGGGTAATGCAATGCTGCTGACTTCAGACTGCTGTGCAACTCCCAAGGGCGCTGCCAAAATGCCACTGTGATGTCTCATGGCATAACCCTTCAGCCAAATACCAGCCCAAGGGGGTGGGGGAACCAACTGGCCCTTTATATATTGCAGCAGCAGTGATGTCATATGCTTCAGCCAAGTTTGCTGGTTTACCCTGCTCCTGTCTAGTGAAAAAAAAAGGCTGACATTCAGTCTGTGCCAGGCCAGGAATAGAATCTGTAATTTAACCTCCTCATCACAACTTGCGAGGCACATAAGAGAGACACTGAAAAAAGCCTCGTATTTAAAAGAGAGGGGAGGTTGGTTTCTGATTAAGCTGCTTGAAATCTGTGTTCATGCAAAACTTTTCAGTAGCTCATATCAGATGATGCCTACTGCTAAGACCTCACACATTTCTCAGCATTTCCAGCAGTTCCAGATGCCCAGCATTGCTTTCCTTTCTCTTTAAAACAGACTAAATTCAGACATCCTTAAATGTTTGAACTAAATACTGACCTAAGCTCAAATACTGCACCTTGTTTGCTGGCTTGCCATGTTTGTCCAAAAAGGTAAAGAAATGGGATTTTACCAGGTTATTAAACCTGTCACAATCAGCTTCTTTGCCTAAAGCTCGGAAGTGGTTGTCGTGACTATACAAGGAATAGCTACATCAGTACAGTGCTGCTGTTTCCATCTAGTCCCAGTAATGATCTGCACCTTGAACACTTGCTGCAGATACAGCTTTTCCAGCTTGAAACATTACACTGCACAAGCACTAGTGTTATGTCCAGGCAAGACAAGGATCATCACAAGGCTTTCAGAGACAGTGGCAGTCACTATTCTTTTCTTAATCAGTGGCGCCGAGTTGCTTTTGTAACAGTGACTCCATCGAGGAAAATAATGGCTGAGGTTACATCATGATTTCCATGTTTATAGTTACTCTACTCACTTTTCAGCAAAAGTTCTCAGTTTACAAGGAACAATGTATTTCTCCAGGCCTCTGTCCATGAGATCTGAAAGCCAAGATTCCCACTAGCTCAGGCACCACCACCAGTAAGTACTGATAAACATTGTGCTACTGGAATTTAGTCAAGAGTCCCGTTGATGAGTGAGACAGAACTAATCACCATCTCCCATGGCTCTGTTGGCTTTGCACAGTTAAGAGTACCACAGAAGCAGTAAAACTGTAATTTCATCTCTGAGCAAAGAGAGAACTGACTACACATCTCTGGAGTGAGGATACCCTTTTACATCTGGCTGCAACCAGATGTAGCACTGGTTTTTGTTTGTTTGTTTTTTCTTTAGTTTCACTTTTTTTTACCCACACATCTTAGACAACAAAAAGCTGTGATTGGTACAGGCTTATCCCTAAACACACTGATAACTGTCATTCCTCAGGCAAGGTGCAGGAGACAATCACAGTGGGTGAGCCCTTGTTGCCACTCTTGCCAGTAGGTTTTGAATATCATGAATTGACTCAAAACTTTCCTTAGAGAAGACTGTGCCATCTGCATTATGTCAGGGCCAGACAGTTCTCCTTGGAGGAAATCAATATATTCTTGCAAAGATTAAGCAGACTGGCCTGAACCTTTGGGGTTTCCACAGCAGAAGAATGGCAGAAATTCACACTGACGATGGCTGAGCTTTCATTTAGCATCTCCTGCCTCTCGTTCATGCGTGGAAGCAAAAAAATGGTTTGTTTACTGCCCCTTACCATGCCAGCTGTCTACTTTTAATCTCCTTTACCACAGGGACAGTGAAAACCATGGACTTTCAAACCTCAGCTGCATTAGTTCCAAGTTCACCAGAATTATGTCTGTATTCGTTGACAGTAGAAATTCATATACAGGTGACGTGGAGGCATGTATTTTCCTCTAAGTCCCTCTGAAAGGGTAGCACAGCAGGGAAGAATTCTTCTTTTCAGCCTGGAGTCATCACCCAGCCTTTGCAAAGGGCAGAGTGCCAGGAAATCATTGCTCACTCAGCTGCCAGTCCCTGCTGGGGCTACCAGAGTGTGCTGGAGATTGTGATAGTTGCTTGCTGGGAACCTGACTGCACTCCACAAGCTATCAAACACACCAGGTATTTGGTTATTGTTGCTCTGGGACAGATAGCTGTCTCTTTTTGTAAGGAATCCTGTAAATCAGCCCTAAAATGGATGTAGAATGGGAACAAACAAATGAACAAAACAATCCTCAGATCATGCAAACAAATATCTTTGTTTTCAAATTGCAGAGTTCACTTAGGATCAAAAAAATGCTGAAGGTCAGAAACATCCTGGGACACTACTTCTGCCGAATCTACATCACTGGACTATTTCTACCTCCTCACTAAAGATGGTCAGGAAAGAAGCCAAATACAAGTATGAGAGTGAGTTCCAAACACAAGAAGCAAAATTATAAGACAGGTATGTACCTGTATTTCTCATTTACATAACAGTTAAGAATCAAAACCAGGAGCAGGATGGCCTTTCATTTGTCTTCTCTTTTTTCTTGTTGCATTATACACAAAAATGTATGTGTGTGAGGGGAGTGAAACTCATGTTTGAAAAATCTTTGTACAAAGTAAGATGGAGAAGCTCTGTTAGGCTTATTTTGTTTCTGGTGTAAATCTATTGTAGTTATGCATAAGTCATTGGAATTGCATGGCTATAAGGACAGGATCTAAATTCACTTGATACTTGGAGTCTAAAAATAGGTTGGCTGAGATTTTTTAAATAGAAAAGGAAGGTGAGGAGTGTTTTCATTTGAAGAAACAAGTAAGCCAGAGTAATTCAGCTGATTAAGCTCAGTTCTTATTACTTTTCATACTTTGACCAGCACTGAGTCATCATAGAGAAAAACAGGTCCTTTCCAAGAGTCTCACTGAGATGGACCAAGGTGGAATCAGAGATTTGGACACCTGGAGAGGCTGAAATCTCGATCTGAATTTCCGTGCTCAGTTCTACAAGCTGAATCAGTGGCTCCAAGCTTGAGATGGAGATATCTTCCGCTTGAATAGAAGCTGCCGTAGATGTGAACTGTGGTGTTTCAGCTCATCACAAGTTCATACTGCCATTGTAGGAGGAAATGGAGATACAGACCAGACTTTTGTTAAAGAGTTTTAGCCAGCTCTGGAGTATGCTTTTAAATTGAGTCTCCCTGTAGTTTAGTCAAAACTCTGCCCAAGTTCCTCAAGTGTGAGAATAATCATCTAAAGAGTTTACAGAGAAACTGGGAAGAGTTTTAGTGTAGAGATTTCAAGTACAGCCGAAGGGTCTATTTTGCTTTTACTTGTTCAGTGCAAAGATTCCCCCCTCCTGTATTCAGACTGATGTGGAGACAGACAAAAACCTCAGTGCTGTGGGCCTGACTGTGTATCATAATCAGGGATTAATGGAAGTCTGTGGTGTCTTATAATTGTGTTGAATGGGTTACCTTTAGCTCTTGGCCCTCCTGGAACTGAAACCAAATGTTCCCTGTGCTACATTAGTGGGTCTGCTACAGTCCCTGAGGCACTCCTGCCTTCTGCTGGCTAAGCTGATGTTAGCAGCCTCTTCAGCTCCAGCAGAACAACCCAACCCAACAGTATCCTGCTACAGGTGGCTAAGTTGCACCCCAGCACTATTTGTTTGGAACATGCACAATAAATCCTTTTTACCTGTAGTGCCATTCTGTTTTCTCAAACAAGGGGTGTGTTCTTATCTTTGTCATGACAAAGCTGTGACAATTAAATTTTATTGACTTTTCTTTCTGTTTGGACTTAGTGTGAAATGACATATTCGGTGGCATCTTCTTTTAAGTAAATTTTGTTACGAGTTCTTCCTGGCCAAAAATGCTAACTTTCTTTTCTAAATGGATGCACAGCACTTGAAAGTGCTTATGGTAGGAGGTATGGAAAGGGAAGTACTTGAAATTTATCTCTTATGTCCTTGTTTAAGAGCCCAAGTAAAGCATATTAGGTGAAAACACTTTTTAAAAATGGCTCTTTCCAGAAATTAAACTATCTACTATTTGAATTAACCAAAATTACAGTGATTGTTCATGTTGTTCATTGTGTTGCTAGCATCACAAAATTAGTCAGTGGCTGGTATCTCTGGGAAATGCTATCTAATAGTGTTAATATAGAAAAATTATAATTTATAATTTTTGGCTTTGCAGAGAAGAAAGTATCCTTCAGCTGTTCTGTAAGATGAGTCAATGTGCAGCAGCACCGTCTGGAGGAATGGCTTTGTGCTTGTGAATTGCAAACAGCTGGATTTGCCTCACAAAGTCACCTGCCTATTCAACACTTGAAACTAACCCTTTGGATAATTCTTCCATGACTCTCATGAACAATGCAGGGAAACAAGAAACATACAGAAGGACATAGTGATTCCTCAAGTATTGGGAGTCTCCTGGATGATGCAGACAGAGAGGTGAGCAGCCTCACAGATCGGGCTTTCAAAAGTTTGTGTGTAGCAGAACTCGAAGACCCTTACAATGAACCAGAACTTTCCATTTCACCCGACTTTGCCCTCCAGTTGTCTGCTAAAATTCACTCAGGGACATTAAACCATGACTTCAAGAAAAGCAATGTCCGTGACAAGCTAACAGCAAGAAACAATGAACACACAATATGGGCTTCCACATTCCAGCAGTTACCAAACTGTGCTCTGGAGGAGAAGAGGATTGCTAAAAACAACACCTTTGCCGTGGAAAGGAAATTGAATTTGCCAGTCCCTGGTCCAAGGAACAATAAGCATGTTTCAAAAGTGTCCTCATTGATTAAGACATTTGATAAGACTGCAGACCAAGGGTCAGGAAGTTCTCTCATAGCAAATAAACAGCCCACTAAGATTAGCTTTCAAAAACATAAAATAAATCATGGCAATGATACTGTTTGCTGGGATGATACAGACATTTTAAGCATCCACAAGGAACTTTCTGAATTTCCTGAGGCTAGTCAAGGTAGCCACTGTCTCGGTGGCAAACACGAGCCACAGAGAAGACCGAATAAAGTAGACCTGAGTTATGGGGACTCTGATGGTTATCATCCTGTGCTGATTGCGATGTCAAAAGTAGCCAAGTCAAATTTTTCCCATTCTTCTAAAAAGGCTTTAAAAACCAGAAACTTGAAAGTCAATGAGCCAGCAAAAAAAGGTAATTTTCTTCACAGTGAGAATAGTGCCTTTGAATCATGGAATGTTCATCATAAAAAATTGACTGAAAAGGAGGAATTTGTTGACATAAAAATGAAAAAGGAAGGTGTTGCATACCTGGAAGAATCACCACTTGTTAAAGGATCCCACACACATGAACATAAATGGTCACCTATGACGGCCACTGTTGCTAAGAAGCAAGAGAAAGATTTCCAGATAAAACCAACTCCGCCAGAAGCTGCTTTCCCTCTCCCAGTTGTACCTCAGGGTCCCCTCCCTTCAGAAACCAAATTTCCTGCTGCTTTCCCCCCTACACCTCCCCCTAGAAGCCATGTACACCAGGGCCCCCCTCGGCCACCCCCTGCCCCAGCAGCACTTCCTCTCCCACCCTCCACCCTACCTGGCTGTCCCTCAACACCCCCTACCCCTGAAGCCCCTCCTGTGCCACCACCCCCAGTGCCAGCTCGACTTTCCCCCACTGCTTTGTCCCAAGCCTCTGTGTCACCCCAGTCTGTGTCCTATAGGATGGTTTCACCATCACTGATGTTCGAGACACCCAGTCCACCTCCACCAAAACCCCAGGCCACCCTAACTGAAGAGGAATCCCTCAACTCCCAACTGGGCAATTCCTGTGCACCCTGGAGGAGACAGAGGGCTGCAGAAAGGGCAGCAGGGAAGAGACACGCTGCAAAGGAGAAGTTCACAGACAGCCACAAGATCTCATTGTCTGAAAAGGCGACTGGTGCTGACCCTGGTCTGGATGTGACTCCTCTGGCTAAAGAGGCAGACTCCCCTGGAAGGATCAGTCCCTCTTTCAACATCACGGAGCTCCTAACACCTGTCATACCACCAAAACAGGAGGTGGACACTGGTGAAAGTGAGCTGATCCCACTGACACCTCCTCCCACAGAGTGCACAGCTTCAAGAGACCATGAGGAGAACACCTTAGATGATTACAGGTCTTGGGATAGTTACAGGTTGACAGCATCGAGTTTGTTGTTCAACTTGAAGGATGTGCGCAAACGTGTTAAAAGCATTTATACTCCTTCTCCCCTGTTAAGAGTCTTGGAGGAGAAAAATAAAACAAGGGAAAGTATGCAAGAGAGTACAAAAATGAATGCCTCACTCTCGACTTTGCATGGCAAAAGCGAGAAAATTATTACAGAGAAAGATGAATTGAGTGATATAGCTTCTGTATTGTCTAGCAGTGTTCATGAAAAGGACAGTAAAACTGATTTAATTGGACACTTTACAGACAACTACCTGACTTTTAGTTCACCCCAGACAACAGAAGACCTTTCATTTTACCAAAGTGGAGACAGCTCGCAACAAGATGATTCAAAACACCAAGATCTGGTTAAAACCACAAGGGATAATGAAAATTTCCCCTCGTTCAGACATGAATCAAATGAACCTGATTTAGGAAAACATCTGCAGTGTCCAGCACAGAGACCATTCAGTAGAGACAATGTAGATACAACAGCTGGGCAGCCCACACAAAATCACAGTGTGCAGGGTGAGGAAAATGAAAGACAAGCTGCTATTCAGAATGACAATTTTGCCTTCAAAACACTCCTAAACAAACTCTCACCAGAAGAAGATGTACCTTACAGAGATGCCCAAACCAACATTGTGGTACCTGGCCATGAAGCACGAGGCAAAGGAAGCACTAGTTCTTCAGAGCAATCCTTCGTGTCCACAGTGGAACAGCCACTTCAGGAGGAGCCATTTCTACCAGTGCCCCTGATGCAGCAGACATACCTCCAAGAATGCCAGAGGACTGACGGTGAAATGGGTTCAGGAAGTAAGAAAAGACACAAGGAGAGAGGGAAAGAGGTTGGGGAAGATGAACTGCAATATTGTGCTTCTATCAGCCCTAGTACTGGTGCAGCAGAGAAGAGGGAGGGAAGTGTTACTGGGAATGAACAGAGGAGCTTGCTGAAAGAGAAAGTAGGGAGAGAGAAAAGGGAAGAGGCCAACAGCACAAATTCTGCATCTGACAGTTTGAGAGACATGTCCATCCCCAGGTCTGAGGAACCACAAACACCCTCATCTTCAAGCTCAACCAAACCCAGTTTGTTTATGATTAAAGATAACACATTCAGGTCACCTCAGGTAATAAGAGCGGTCAAGCTGCCCCTACTCAGGTCATTTTCTCTGGATGATACAGTGAGCAGCAGTTACAAGGAAATGGAACGTAGGTTTATGTCCCCAGCAGTTTACAACAAGCAGCACCGAAACATGTTGCGTGCCCAGGAGGTTGGCTGGTGGGCATCGAGACACAGAGGGCAGCAGAACGTGAGTGATGGAGCAACTGATAGAGAAAAAGAAGCCAGTGAGCCTGGATCTACTTCAACAACACTGGATCCCAGTCTTCTGGAAGATACAGAGAGCTTTTCATTTGGAAAACTGATGGAACAAGATGAAAAGGCTTGTGCATTGTTAAATAAATTTGGGGAAATGAATGAGGAAAGTGTCTGCAGAAGTAAAAAGAAGCCTGCAAAGGCAAGACATAGCTTAACACAGCCAATTATAGGTCTGGAAGATGACCAAGCACAAAACAACTCCAGCTATCCTGAAGAAAGAAAGACAAATTACTTTAAGAATCATCATTTATCTAACCGCAAAGGGGGCTCTTGTGCAAAAAAAATAATCACTAGGGAGACAATTTCCCCTGTGACTGGCTCCATATTAGAGGACCACATGTGTTCTTCTGTATCCAATGACACTTTAGAAGACGCCCTACATACAGAAGGTGCACCAGTTTTGTTAGACAGTCTTTCATGCTCTGCTGTTACAAGCCCCAGGTCAGGAAGCATGATGCACACTCTTGCTGCCAGTTCATTGTCAGATAAACAAACCATTTCTGGCCTTAGAGAGACACAGAATGTTACAAACCCTGCCTTGTTGAACATGGCACTAGAGAGACAAGATTATATGCCTGAAGAAGAGTTAATTGATTCAGCACAGAGGAATCTACTTTCTGATGTTGCAGGGGAAGCTGGGAGGCTGGATCCCAAGGGACTTGGTGGGAGACCAGGAGGTAAGCCACCCACTGTGCCACCAAAAACAGAAAAGGCTCTGCGTCGGGCTAAAAAGCTGGCAAGTAGGAGGAAAAAAGTGCAAGAGCAGCAGAAAAAACATCAGAATGAGCATACAGATGCTGTAGGGAGAAAGCCTGCTCATTCTGGAGAGACAATAGTATCTGCTTCACCCTTAAAATACTCTCCCCTTCATCCTCCCTTTCACTCAACTTTTACTCCCACAGAAACCAGTACTGGAAAACCCAGAATTGCACCAGCAGTAAGCCCTTCACCCTCTTCAACCCAGCGGAAACTCCTCCAAGACCCTGACTCTGGGCAATACTATGTAGTTGATTTACCAGCTGAAGTTAATTTAAAGACATTTTATGACCCAGAAACTGGAAAATATGTTCAAGTCTCAGTCCCTTCCTTGGAACAGAACTTACACCAGTGCACCTCTTCAGAAATTAAGAATTCTCCCTATGCCTCCTACCCTACAGTGCTGCCTTTACCAGCCTCATCGGTAGCAGTGCTGAAATCACCTTCTCAACTCTCTGAACCTGGCTGGTCAGTGCCCGCTGGACCAGAACCAGCTGAACTACCTGAAGATGGCCAGCAGGACTACAGATACACTGAATCTGTGGATACTCAGCCCTATAGTGACCCAGCCTCCTATCCCTACAATCAAAATGCCGGAGAAACTCAAGTTCACTTAGGAAAGGATGTGAGCCCAACCCAAAATACTGGCATTGTCACCCTCACTGATTTAGATGATTTTGCTGCTGAAGGAGTGTCTTGAAAACTGAAGTAACAAAACATGCCAGCTAGTGTTTTTAAGAACTGTGTGGTCAGACACATGCACACAAAAACACATGCAGATTTGATGTTTATACAACACTTTGTCTGAATCTCATTGTGGTTTGGGTGGAAAAGAAAATTAAAGGTGTTCATTGTGAAAGATGCAAGGTGATGACCACTCTGAAGAAAAGTGAAATTGAGTAAGCGCCAAATTATCAGTGAGATGAAGGGGCAATGCCAGCGACACAAATACACGTGACAATATGATGCCACTGCTTGCTGCTGCTGCTGCTTTGCCATTAAGGAGGCTGGGATAGCCAAAGCAAGTGTCCTATTGCCCAGATGTGTTGCATGATACAACACAAAATAAAACCTATGAGACCATCCTACTCATCCTATGAGACATAGGACTGATGTTGCATCTACTGAACTTTCCTCCCTCACTGCCTTTGAACTATATTGACAGGCAGAAAGTATGTGGCTACAAATATGCCATATATGCAAGATTCATTTTTTGCACACATTGATTGCCCCAATGTCATTGACAAGAAGATTGTATACTGGATACACAATACAACAGCCATGTCAAAAAAAAAAAACAAAAAAAAACCCTTTTAAACAACTAGAATACAATTGCAGCTGCTCTAGACTTCTCACATACTTTTGCAGTGCCCACTAACATGCTGCTGAATTCTTTATATTTCTTGATAACATCCAAACAGGTTCCCCCAGAGTCAGGATTTATTTATAATGCAATTTAAAACTTCAGGTTATCTTGATACTTGGCCTGAAATATTTTGGAGAGGAGCAAGGTTGAATGAAATCCCACAACAGTATTTAATTCTTTGTTAGGACAAGTTCTTTGCTATTGTAATTGAACTGTGTTTTGATTTTTTTTTCAGGCTCCCAGTGAAACATGGAACTAAGTTTTAAAACCTGAAAAATATACCTAATTTTGATCTTGTGAATTCTGTGATTTAATACAAACAAACAAACAAACAAAATATTCAAAATGTCCAAAGTATTAATTTCTAGAAAAGTGCTTCTTTGAACTATCACTTTTCTTTGAAAGATCTGTATGAGAATATCACTCATCCTTGCATAAGCTCTTTTTTATTGTCATAGATAATGAGGGAACCTAGGTGAAAAGATGGAAAATTTTAATGTAATGTGCCTGCTTATAAATATCTATATTTGAAGTATTGGCTTAGTTTTTTTCTGTCTCATTTTCATACTGTTTTCCCCAATTACAACTGAAATGCAAAAGCTCTATGGAAGAATTATACCACTGACTTTCAGCCTGATTCACATCTTAGGCAATTTTTACAGGATTTTCAGTGAAGCAGCTCTTGACTTCCTGAAAAGAAAGGGATGAATCAGGCCTTTTGTTAATAAATACAATGTGGAGACAGGACACAGGCACTGCTCCACTCTCCCAGTGTTAATATTTATGGCAGAGCTTTTTCTTCAGTAAATTTCCCAGGACTGAAGCCTCTCTTAGGCCACAGACCAACACTTGGTGGTTTTTCTCCTTCCTTAACCTGGATTCAGCTCTCAGCCTTCCTCCATTCCTGACAAGAGCCATTTGTTCATGACCTGTCCAGATCCCACCAGACATTTCCTTTCATCAGTGCCACTTACTAAAACATTTCTCTTAGACGAACTCTGAGGGCATCACTTCATTGATTACAGTGGGGTTTGGATTTAGCCTTCAATGATTTTCTAAGGTTCATTTCACCTGTTATGCATTTTGTGATTTGGTAGATTTGGTTGCAGCAGAGGTGTGGGGTGGAAATGGAGAAACTTTCACTGGTATAGTTTGGGTTTTAAGCATATTCAGCCAAATGCCCATATTTGAATAAACGTTTATTGTTCAGTTTTCACCCTTGGAAGTTTTCAACACCTGACTGGATAAAACCCTGAACAACCTGGGCTGACCTCAGAGCTGACCGTCCTTGAGCAGGAGGTTCACCCAGAAACCTCCTGAGATCTTTTGAAGCCTGAATTATCCTGTGATCCTGTTCTGAAAATATTAAAATTTTTAAAAGAACCTTGACTTGGAACTCAAAATGCAGTCTTCCATGAGAAAGGGCTCATTTTGAAAAAAATTAAAAAAAAAAAAACCCTGAAAATCAGGACTGTTTCAGGAACAAGAATTAATTTTCAAGTTGTTAAATTAAGGGAAGTAGTTCTTACTATATATATTTTTTTAGTCACAAATATTTTGCAAACTGATGGTGCTATTTATGTTGCACTTCTCTGTTGCTGTTGTTCCATACAGCATAATGTCTATCCAGTACATACAGATAAATAGATCCATTAGAGTTTTCCATGGTACATTTAGACAAAACCTATGAAATCTTAAAGCCTATCAGAGTGCACAAGCCTTTTTTTTAATGTTAGTGTGAGTGATATTACAAATTTAAATGCCCTTAACGGCCACAAGTCAAGAAGTAGGTTCTCAGCAGGCAGGATAAAAGCCTCCTTTCCAAGGGAAGACTATGGATACAAAGTATCTGTGCACAGATTGAAAAATAAATTGTAATTTGATGACAAAAAAGTATGAGTGTATTAAAGAAGTCCCTTTTACTTCTTTATCTGCCATTTGTTTCATAGATATGCTTGTTTCTGCACCCCTTTATCAAGATTCTTCTTAAGCTCTTATTGTGGAGAATGGGATGCTCCATTACACTGCTTCTAGGTATGTGAGGAAAGGAAGGTGTATTTTTCATTCTGCTGTTGAGGTGAACTGAAACACAGGCATCTAAAGAGGAGCCAGTCCTAGCTTGGGTACAAAATACATTTCAAGTAGGACTTCTTCATTTCAGTCATCCCTTTCTGCTAGCGTCAGGGAGCTGCATTCACAGTGGACTGTGTCTCTGAACAAGTCCCAGAGCAGGTTTTGACCTGGAGAATTTGTAGCTAAATTGTTGTAGCAAGGTGAGCATCTTCTCCAAAGTACCAAGTGACAGGACCTGAGGAAATTACCTGAAGTTGCTCCGTGGAGGTTTTGATTAGACATTAGGAAAAAATTCTTCACTGTAAGGGTGCTCAGTCATTGGAATAAGCTGCCCAGGGCAGTAGTGGAATCATCATCCTTGGAAATGTCCGAAAGGCGTGGTGAACACTTGGTGCTAAGTTAACTGTTAAACTCAATGATTTTAGAGGCCTTTACCAACCTTAATGATTCTATGAAATGAAACAAGCACAACTGGGGAGTTTTGAGCATGGATATGAAAGTGGTTCTTGTCTTGTATCCAAAGCTTTCCCTAGAGCACTTTGCCACAGGGATTGAACAATATTATAAAATCGTTGCTCCAGGTCCCAGCCTGGTACTGCGTAGGAACATATCAGCAAATCTGTCTCTGGCCTAGACCACACTGCTGGCCAACTTCATGCTAGACTTTTGTTGTGCTAGGCTGGGGGAGTGTGTGTGTGCAAACATACGCATGCATCCACATAAACAACCCTATATAGATACATGAATACTATATATGTAGTATACCTATTAAACTGCCATTTGCATATCAGTAACAGAGCAGTAATGTCTGTGACGGTGAGCACAAAATGTTTGTGCATTAAAAGGAAGACAAATGACACCTTTGCAAATAACAAATATTTTTCTTTCTTTGCCCTTTGTGTTCATGTTTGTTGAGGGGACGTTTTCCATTGCTGCTGTGGAAAACAAGGCTGGAAGAGGTCAGTACTAGGCAAAATGAGAGCTGTGAATTGACCCTTTTCTTTGGGGGAGGGGTGCTATGGGAAATGTGCAATAGTCATGAAAGCAGTTGTAGGAAAGCACTGTTTTGTGACAGTGACTTTAAGTAGTAGGTTAAAGAGGTGTTGAGGCAAACCAAGGTAAATTCTGCCTTGCCAGCAGACAGTGGTTAGGACTAAAGAACACAGCAGGTTCTTGGCATGCACAGAAGCACAGTAGGCTGAAGGCAACAGAGGCTGTTGTTTTCACTGTTTCCTTCTCCTGCACATTGCCTTTGTGCATGTTGCATTTCTTGGTGCCCTGAGGTTCTTTTGCAGTGGTGATTCTTCCTTGGCAGATGTGACTCAGGCCAAACCTGACTTACCTAGTCTTTGGTTCTAAGGCCAGAACTGCCTCCTTCTGAATCTCCTTCTCCTTGCGGGGTGACTGCAATGCCAACGGTCCAGTTGTCACATGGCATACTTGGACTGCCACTCCACAGCCATGGCTCTGTCCCAAGGGCTTGAATTTCGTCGTGGAAAATGCTGGATTTGTTTTAGAGAGTTCATTAATTGAAATAGCCTATATGCATGGATTTTTGTCAACTGCTCCTTGGGTGTTCAGTGCCTTCCTAAGTCATCTGTCCAAGAAGATAAATGTCATCGGCATGTTCCATCAATGCAACTGTATTTGCGAATACGTAACTATTTATTAATTAATAAACAAAATAAATGGGACTTGTTTTACAATACTGGAATGACTTCTAGCCAGCTTTTTCATTGTAATTATGTGTCATTGTAATTCTATCTCCAGTTATGCTGGCAGGAAAAGTTGACAGCAAGGAAGTGTGTGTGTGTGTAGATGTGTGTTGTATAAAATCAAAAAAATCTAGGAGATGAATGGATGCAGGGCTTCATCTCCCTCCCTCCCTTTCCTAAAGACAGGGAGCAGGAGGCTGGGCAGAAACACCTTTGGCCCCCAACTCCTGTGATCATTCCCACCCCTGCCTGCTATGCGAGGGCAGTGATCTGTCTGGCCAGAGGACCTTGGGGATATGGGGCCAGCACCCAGTCCAAAAGCACTGGTAGATGATCACCTTCTTGCCACCACCCAGAGGACATCAAGGTTTTTGTATTCCCTGTGCCACATCCACCTGGGGGAAGTTACCAGCCGTGTAACCTGTCTTTTTTCACATTTCTCCTCATTTTCTCTTATTGTATGTTGTGTTACGAAACACAGTGGAGACTCTTCTCAAAGTGAGTCCTTGTCCAGACTGGCAATTTTATTTAGGTTTGCTCTACTCTGATCCCTGAATAGCCAAGCAGTCCTTGCTGACAGTGGAAGTGCTACTGTGATATGAATATAACAGACCATAAAGAGAACAGTTGGTTCGTTATGTTTTTACCGGAAGTACATTGACAGATTAGCACATTTGTGTTTGGGGGATATACTCTATTTCATTTCTGAGTAAATAAAGAACTCTAAGTTTGATCCCCTCTCTCACTGAAAAGCAGCATCAGAAGCTGGTGATATTGCACATGATGGGTTACATGGGCTCTGGTGAATACATATAAATGTGTAATTTGGAGCAACTGGTGTACATCAGTCATTTTTATTAAAAAAACTCTGCTTCAGAGCCTTATAGGAGATACAGAACATGGAACACTTGAGTAAATTGAACTTCAATGTGTTTGGGGGTTTTTTGTGAAATCCTCATTATAAACAACAGAGGTCAATGATTAATTTATTTTGTCTTTAGGATGATTATTCTGGTCTTCTGATGATCTCACATTTACCACTGTCCCCTGATATTAAATATAATATTGTAATTAGGGGGTTTAAATGCATAGGGAATGTCTGAAATGACCTGTGGTCTTCCCTTGCTTCTTTGTGATATTCTCAGAGTTTTCATGATGTTGAATTCTCACATTAGATAGTCAAGTCTTTGGTACGATATGGCCAATTAGAGACTTGCTTCTAATATGCTATTGAACATACTTAGAAAGCAGCATTCCAATAGTGCAGAAGAGAAATCATTTGTGTCCCAATTGACTAAAGCTCTGTGTTTTTATTAAAGCAGATTTAACTCAAGCCTTGGGGGAAGCAGCTTGCAGTGCTAAAAGATAAGCACTTTACTGTGTCCAAGTCCGTATTGAATAAACGGAGGTCTGGGGTGCTTTGAAAGAAGGCGAGAGGGCAGACTCTGTGAGAAGCAGGGACAATCTTTGAAATCCTGCTAGAAATGGAAAGAAGTTGGACTCCAGCAAAAAGCAAAAAATGTTCAAAGCTGGACATACACTTTGAAAAGCCAGGGCTTGTCAAAGACAAGCTGCCTGACAGGCTGACTCTTCCCTATAGACTCCCTTGTCCTGGAGCTCCCCGGTGTGTTCACACTCCTGCCCACTGGCAATGAGAGCCTCATCTTACCACAACTGTCCCTTCACTTTCCTAAAGCTGGCACAGGGAATGGCAGCATTCAGAGCACACAAAAATGGAATTATTGCTATTCTGGAATTGTCAGTGACAACACTGAAGCATTTCAGGTGAGCTAAGGTGGCCTTCTTCAGGATCATCCTTACACTGACAGGGCAGAGATGACAGACTCTGAGATAAACATTGATCCTTCTTTCTATTCCTAGTGCTGATAAGCTGCAGGGGATGAGAACTTGATCTGGACCAAGAGAGACTCTCTTTGATTGCCCTGAGATTCCTGAAAGTCTGTTGGCAGAAACAGTTTCTGCTGGTGAGCGCTGACTGCCTGGAACAGGTGCCCTGAGACTGCATCCATTCCCAAGGAATGTGGGTGAAAACATTCCAGCATTATTCCATTCCAAAACTGTCTGTGCTATTTGAAATTTCCAAAACGAAAAGTCAGAAAAAGAATGAAAGGAGAATTTCCTTTCACTTTATACTAAGACAATGTCATTGCCAATAGTGCACACATACATGGATGTTTACTTATGTAGAGATCTAGGTATGTCTACTTGTCTGCAGAAAATTATAGCTATAGTATTCATGTTCTTCTGAAGTGTCTGGACATGGTCTAAACAGTGCCCTCAAACTGTCCTTCCCACCTCCCACTTGGCAGTGCACGTGTCCTGTTATTTGCAGCTCCCCCAAGGTAACTCCATTTTCCCCTAGGATTCCCATGTTCCACTGCTGCAGGGAGATGAACGTTTGCTTCTTTCCACATTCTTGCCAGGACTAGAGTTGTACCTGGGATGGTCCCAGACCTCCATCTCTCTGCTGAAGGCGGGGTGGTCACCCACACATTGTCCCCTCTTGCTAAAAGTGGTGCAGTTGGTGAATCCTGAGCAGGTCCCCAGGCTGGGCCGGGTGGAACTGGAAAGGGGGATGGAGATGCCCTTTCACTTTAATGTGATCCCTTCCTGAACCCCCTGCATTATCAGCCCGAGACACAAACACTCCTCCTGGCAATGGGATCAGCCCCAGCAGTTCATCCCAGCAGCAGAACTGGCCCTAGCACTGATCCTGCTCCCATAAACTCCTTTCCTTAGCAACCAGATGAGCCCTAACATAAACCGAGCAGGATCAAATACCAGCTGGAGTACTGGACCAAAAACCTACTGACACAGCCAAGTCACACGACTGAACCTTAGCAGAAATTTTCCAATAAAACAGCTTCTTCACTGAAAAAGACACTGCTTTGACAAACTGAAATTGCTGGTAAAAAACCCTGCACATTTGGAGTGTTGATTTTTTATATCTGCTGTCTTCTCAGATGGAAAATTAGCTCAAAAATTATTGAGAATACCTCATTTGCTTTCATGGATGTCTAAGTAAACAGTCCTGACCTCTTCTTTTGGACTGAAACTACTTTTTAAAGAAATTATTAATTATTAATTCAAATTATTAATTTGAAGATAACGAAAAGGGTCTTAAATATCACAAAGTGTTCGTTGGTTTATTTCTTTGTAGTTTGTTGAGCTGAATATTGTTCTGACTTTTTTTCCCAATGTTTGAGGGCTTTGGTTTGTTTGTTTGTTTGTTTGTTTGTTTGCTGCTGCTGCTGCTCCTGGTGGTTTAGGGGTTTTTTGTCCATTTTGGAATGAGGAAGAGATGTTACCATCACCAAAATGGCTATGTGAGGGGAACAGTTTCTGATGCAGTCACAGACAAGAGCTCGCAGCAGTGGCTGTCACTATGAGCCACAGTGGAGCTCCCTCTTGTGCTGGACTGTCCGTGGCTCTGGATCCAGCTGCCATGTGCCCAGCTCCACGCTGACAATCTTCTATTAACACTGCAGGGGGGCTATTCCCGCTGCTGACTAACTGTGTTTACCAGTGGTAGAGGAACGTGGTTGTAGATTTATATCCTTCTGGGCATCCGAGACATGTTTAATGGTGTGCAATATCTCCATCCCTGGGGTATGCTGAGAGGTTATCTGATCAGACTCAGCAGGACACCAACCACGTTTACACTTGTCAGTTTTTACGCTTCTCATCTGAAAACCCCAAACAACAGACTGGTTCTTGGAAAGCTTCCAGTGACATTCATAACACTAACATAAGGGCAACAGTACATCCACACGGCACTTGAAGCGCTCCTTCAGCAGGTAAATACCTTTCACCCTGTACATAAAGCTGAGCCAGGGGGTAACACAAAGGTTTTATACATGTGACTGCATCTGTACTATGGGCATTTTCTGGAACAGCACTGTCAGCCATGATCACAATACACCTGATCAGGCTGAGCAGGAGGAAGCCTGTCATGCTCAGAGACCACAGATAAAACCACATGATCCCAACATGTGTTTTTTTTATTATGGCTAATCCTAAATCCACCCTGAATCAAGCTAAACCCTCACTCGTTCCAAATTCCCCCAAATTAATGCTCACATTGCTGTGTACATGCTGTTAGCTAACAGAGCGCACAGCAGACATCATCCTCTATAACATGCTGGGCTGTTTAGAAGACTTCCCCGCTCCTTGCTGCTTATTGCCATCTCTGCCAGCACAAGTATTTCCCACTCTGCCTGTAGAAAGCCCAAAATGTTCCCTCCTGCTGACAGAAATGTAAGGAGCTGAGCTCAGGAAGAGAGAGGGTCCCTCACAAAGGGCAGGGGAAAATGATGGACTGAGAACAATGTGCTTAAAAGGTGTCATCATTACAAAAGCAGCATCTGGCCAATGCAATTCTCCTTTGTGGCAGGTGCTAAGGTTTGCTTCCTTATGGGCCTTGTTATATTGTGGGCTAGATATATCCACCTTTACATGCAGAAGCTGTTTTGGTTGGGCACATGTAAGTCCCAGAGGCTGAGAGTGTGAAATCAAGGCTGTATCACCTGCCCATGCAGTCGCAGGAGGAATGAGGTGTTTCCAGAACCTTGACTCCTCCTTTTCTGGCTCATTGAAGTAATTCTAAAATCTATTAATAACAAAGACTCTCATTTATTCACTCCTCTCCTGTTTTCACAGTGTCTGGCAAACTGTGTACTGAAGAACAGAAGAATCCTAGTGTCACAAAAGTAATTTTAATGTGTATGTGATTCACTGAGCTGGTGAAAAAGCATAGCTCTTAACTCAGTGGCTTATTTTCTTAAAAGTCTGATTTCATCTGAACTGGGTAGGAAATTGAAAGTTTTCAGAGTTTGCTGTAGACAAGAGTCTTCCCAGCCTCAGCAGCTCTGTAGACACTTGATATTTACACAGAGCAGCAGACCTACAATATTGTAACAAAAAAAAATTAAATTCAACCAACTAGCTCCTTCAAAAGATAATTTCAGCCAAGATCTAGTGACTTCTTTGTGTAGAATAAAAAAGTATCACTTGTATCTTCAGCTGTACTGCTACTCATCTCTTGTGATGATGTGCTGCAGGCAAGGCAGTGTGGCATTGAGAATCAGAGTGACACACAGGCACTGGGGGGGTCCCAGACGGCTTGTGAGCCCTCAGTGAAGGGAAACGTCACCTCTCAAGCTATGGAGACTCATTCAATTACTAAAAAGAGGGACCCCTTAGCAAGAATTATCTCCCTTCAGTATGTCTGCACTGAAAAAAAGATACAGTAACAAAGGGCTCAGGTTGGCTTGTCACAGTGCAAAGGGATCGCTAGTGAAAAACTACTGAGTAAGAAACTCTCCCCGCTCCTTTCCTGCCTGCTTGGACCCAAGTTGTGAGCTCCACCCCACAGCCTCATAGTGGAGGTAGGGATAAAATCTTGTGCAGTGAGTCCTGGGCTTCACTGACAGAGAAAGGGCTCTGTGGGGTGCATGAAGCTGACTCACCTAAACACAGCTCCTGAGCCCTGTGGAGGGAAACTCCACAAAAAAAAAAAAAAAAAAAAAAAAAAAGAGGAAGCTGCAGTTTGAATGCACACACACACATGCACACACACAGGATGTCTGGCTGCTTGTTGTCCATGCTATTTATCTGAACAAGCAGCAGCATCAGTCTGGATCACTCCCAGGTTCAGACCCACAGGACAAGCATTCAAGTATTTGGCTTTCTGAGAGGGATTTTGAAACTTTCCTTCTGACCCTTGTCGGATGGCGATTGTCAAATCCTCCCCAAAGAACCTCTGGCTCAGTCCCAGTTGAGTTTAGCTCTAAAGTAATGGTTCAGAGGAGAAATAGGATCAGCTTTTCTCCTGTACACCTTCTTTCGCTGCCAGCAGCCAATTTCTTGCACACTGCTACAGAAACATTTCTAATAAAACATAACAACTCCCAGGGATGTTCCTATCCTTTGCTGTGCCAAGGCTGGTGATCACATCAGCCTCTTGGTTCTCAAGCATCTGCCAAAACCTGATGGCTTCAGCCAGTACGACGGAGCGAGGGTGAGCCAGCTGTGATATAACAGGCAGAGTTTAGGTTCCTGGGGAGTCTTCCTTGCAGAGATGGGCTTCTTCATTTAATGGGCTTTGGATCTTATTTAACACATTGCCTCATGTACAGTGCGGGTGTAAAGTAGCTGTGTGCACATAATAAAAGACTTGGCCTATTTGTACCTAGGGGAGTCCTAATAAATTTGCCACTATTGCAACTGTTAGTCTCTAGGGCCAATACTGAATGCTGGAGTTTAATAAAAAAGATTTCTGAAACAGAAGAACTGAAAGGTACACCAGTTCAGCTGACAAAGCAAACACAGTTTAATTAAAAATGAAAAGTTTTCTCCTGGCCTTGACCAGTCCCAAGGAGCGGTGTCTCAGTCTGGCTGTGTCTGGCCTGCCTTCTGATGACTGCTCTTGGGGTGCATTTTCCAAGCATACTGTCAGAGGTCTCCCAGCCAGGGCTGAAGGCACTTCTCAGAGTATGTTCTGGCTATTGGTAGGGCAGAAGATGGATAAGTAAGTCATGAAGGACGACATACTTCCAAGTGTCCACCTGTACATGGCATTAACATCACAGTACTCTGGCTTGTGCTGGGACTTAGAAAGCAGGTCAGTAACAGCCACCTTGCCTTTAGACCAGCCCAGAGGAGGGGATTTTCTCTGTACAAACAGCTGTTGCAGTCTCAGGTGCTCCAGGACACTGTACAGTGATTTATCTGAACTGAGACCAGAATTAGCTTCAGTAACTTCCAGGCCCATCAGAACAGAGTTCTAGAAGTAACTCAGCCTACAGAAAATAGCTGCCTTTTGTTGCTCTGCATGTGAGAGCTCTTCTTGGTAAAATGACACACATGGTGGTGGTTTTTGCCTTTTCTGTTTCATATTATGAATATTACGTTAAAAAAACACTGACTACAGAAAAGGCCATTGAAATTAAATACTAGAAGAGTTATGCAGGCCAATACTTTAAATCCTGGTGAGATTTAACTATTACTAGTTTACCACAGGAAATTTCTCACAACTCCAAAATATGATGCTCAGACTTCTGAAACTGCAGAGCAGCACCTACTTGTGGCAGACAGCTTAGGGCAGACAACAAGGACACTGCAGTTGGATTATTAAAATACTGTCAACGTGTCACTCTCAGCTAAGGCTGGATGTGCTGTATGCCAGTGAAATTCATGTTTTCACAGGCCAGAGCTCTGTAAAGGCTTCTTAGATTGTTATCAGGAAAAGATCTTATTTTGTGGTAATATGGCCACCTAAAGTCAATATTTTAATACATTGCAAAGGAAGTTTTTAACTGGAAAGAATAAAGCATTGTTTATTGTACTCTACTGCTCTTTTATTTATGGCACTGTGGTGGTGCAACCCCCTCGCCCTCGGGCTGCACTGTGATCTCAGAGAAGGGTGTCAAACTCTTCAGTGGAGAGGTCTGAATTATGTACTCAGGGCTCGGGTATCAGTTCAGGGCATCTCATTTCCCCTGCTTCACACACTGCTCCACCGCACCGCCAGCCAAGCACAACAGGATCTTTATCGAGCAGCAGCTCTTTTAGAGGGAGAATGTGCCACAGCAGCACACCACAAGCATTTCATCTCCATCTCCTGTTCCCCTGTGGTCCACCCAGCAGCAAATGACTTCCTCCCACACTGTGCTGGCTTCTTCCTGCTGCAGGGAAGCAGAAAGCTTGAGTGCGCAGCAGAAGTGCAGAGTTCCCAGAGACACAGCCCTGCCAGCAGGCTTTTATCCCTGGCCATGACCTGAGATGGGGGACTCCTCTGGGAAGAGGAGAGAAGGTCATCCCAAAATTCAACAAGGGCAGCAATCCATGGGGAACAGAGAGGAGGGCACTGACTGCAAGAGGGAAGAGTTTAATGGTAAACCAAGATCTTTATCTGCATGCATATGGCCTTCAGCATTGTTGTAAATAATGCTCCTAATAAAGAGCCTATTAGACCAACAATCTCATTACTATCCAGCATGCAGTGTTGGAAGGACTAGCCTACAGCATAACTGAGCAAAGGTGAAAACACAGCTCCACATTTCCTGTTACAATGCACATAGGCATAAAGAGGCTTAAATAGATGTGTAAGAGGTAAAAAGCACAGAGAGCTGAGAGAATGGCATGCAATCTTATAAAGAAGCCCCATGGTGTGGCACTTTGCAGCAACCCCCATCAACAAAACCCAGCCCAAGGCGCTGTGCTCACCCCACCCACGTGTCCTAAACACGGGCTCCTGGATGACCCTGCCAGAGCCTCCCCAGTGCCAGGCTCAGCCCTGAAGCAGCAGGAAATGCACCATAGGGGTGGCACAAGTGGAGAGTCAGCACCAGGGCTGGAAGCAGGAGCACGGGATTTCCACAGAGTCGTGAATGAGGATGCAGGGAAGGTGGGGGATGAGGCGGAACCTGGGCATTGCAGGTGTCTGATTTCTTGAGAAAGGAGCCCAGGACTGGTGACGCTTTGTCAAACCTAAGCAAGCAACACTGGCATGGTGACTATTCATGCTATGCATGGCTCGTGCTAGTACAAAAATACAGAGAAAATTACTGCATAGGATCCAGTGACAATGCAGTTAGCTGTCAAACAAAACATATTTGTCTTACACCCATCCCTTAAACCTTGGGCTTCCAATTTTCCTTCACATAACCGAAAAAATACCATGCAGGCTAATTTTGGAATAGCTCTCCTGTAAATCATCCCCTTGGGCTTGGGCCTCTCAAGCTGGGGTTCAGCCTGAGTGACTTTTTATAGCTGAGTTATAAACTTTTAAATGCCAGACTTAATCAGAGCTCCTGAAATGGCCATTAGAGGGGTTTAAGTGGCATAGCCCTGATATATGACAGCACAGAAAGTAGGCAGGTGGCTCATCTGCAGTGGGCAGTCCGTCTGGAGGGGAGCAGGGTCTGGTGGCTAGAAACAAGCATGGCTGAGATAACATCTCTGCAGTTTTGCTCTTGCCCTTGCGCTGCTGCTGAGTGACTTCAAGCAAGCTCTCTTGGGATGCACTGCCCAGGTCTCAGATCAAAAGCTGAGAAGTTGTTGCTCACCATGCCCTGGTTTCCCCAGCATGTTGACACGAATATACATCTGCCTCCCCTCAGCAATTTGCAAGAAGTGATGGCCAATTGGCCTAGAGTTTTAAAGGGTATTGTGTACACTCAAAACACACAAATCAGCTTCATTTTGTGCTGACTTACAGCAATCACCCACAAAATCTTACTGAATAATTATAATCACAGACACATCAGACACTGAAGAGCTCAGGCTTAAGGGGGGACTAGTGCTGCTTTAGTCCTTATCATGAGGCTTTGTAAAGCTTTGAGTCCCCTAGTTTTGCAAATTCTGAGACACTCAGCAGGTTCCAGATGTGCTTGGGAGAGCCTCCCTCACTCTGCAATATCACTGTGGTCTAAGCAGAACTGGACACTCATCAATGTGAAAGCAGGTGCTTGCACAGAGAAATTGATCTGAATGAAAACAGTACAGGAGCTTTTCAGGGTCTTCTTTCTAAATTTATTCAAGTATTAAACAAACAGAAACTACAGCATGCATCAGATACTTTCCTTTATTGTACAACAAAACTATGGACTTGTTTGTATTTGCAGCATTTCCAGCAACATCAGGCAGACTTGTCGATGTTATCCAGTTTTGCACAGTCACTAGAGTGTCGCATCATGAATTATTAAATCAGTGCTTCGTGGTAATACATAATTTCTTATCAATTATTCATGCTAATGTGCGTGTAGTTTACTTAATTGTGTTATTGACGATCAAAAGTAATTTCCTGAAAATCCTCAAGGACAGAAAATTTAATCAGCGTAACTACTTTTCAGATGCAATGCTGTTAAGTATTCTTAATTTGCTCAACAATTCACTTATTTATGTACCTTTCTGGAGGAAATACGAGTTTAATCAAACAATTAGATTGAAGAGTTAGTGCACAGAAAGGCTGAAGTTCAACTGAATGCAAGGTAATTATGTTGAAACAAAGTTGGGCCTGCCTCTTTGGACTTGGATATTTTTTTAGTCTTTTTTTAGGAGGGAGAAAAAAATATTATTGGGAAGATCACTAAGAAAACAGTGATTCTCTCTCCTCCAACCGCTCCCCACAACAAAGCAGACTGATCTCTTTTATTTTGGTGCACGAAAAGGGGTTTTGCTGTTGTTAAACTAAGCCATACCTTCCAGCCAGAGAAGCCACCTCCACCCACAGTTCAGCAGAGGAGCTCTTGAAGCTGGAGCACAAAAGCAGATCACAGACTACTGCATGTTCTCCTTCCCGCATTAGGACAGTAAAGGATCCCCAAAAGAAGCACACTATGTGGCAGAAGTAAAGCAAAATTACTCCACTCGATGAATGTAGGCCCTGTCTGACTTTCCTTTGGTCTCTGACCAAAGGACAGACCCAGCAATGCCCTCTCTGCTGGCTTGTGTCCAGAAGACACAAACTCTACTCTGGGGGTGCCTGGTACCTCAACAATGAAGGTGCTCAGTGCTGCCAAACCACCCCACAAACACCAGGGCTCCCACACTTTGAGTGGGTTCTGACATCAAACCCTGCCTCATGGAAAGGAAGGTGTGCACCAGGGAGTATGAGAGGGTCCTGAGAGCCCCCAGAGAAGTCCCACGTTCTGTGAAATTCATGGGCTGAGATCACTTACACAGAGGGGACAAATTTTTGCCGCCAACCTTTCTCAGGACTGCCTTTCCAAGCACATCCCCAAGCTCAGATCCTGTGAAGTGCCAAACAAAACCCCGTGTAAAAGCATGTGCTCAGCACATTTCAGGAAGTCCTCAGCGCAATGTGCAGGATCAGAGGTGACAGGAATCCTTCCACTAGCCTCCATGTTACTTGATCAAAGTCTCAAGAGAAGTGGTTTCAGCCTGTTCTCCAGGGACACCTGTGGACAAGCCTAAAGAGTCTGCAAATGGCACCTCAAAAATGCAAGTCCATGTCCTAAGTTCAAACCTGCACGTGCAGTTCCTATGGAAAAAAATGTGAGGCACCCCAGATTAAAATGTCTGCTCTTCAGATCTTGGTCTGCTTTGCTTTGGGGGGGTTTGGGTGAGAGACAGGACTATATGTATTTACTAAGGCATCAATTTCTCCTTTGCACTGTACCCCATCTATAGTAATTACTATCTTTTCATATCTAGATTCATTACAACAAGCTTTCGGTAAATGGAATAGTCTGAAATTGGATGGCATAAAGGAATATCGTTCCACGCTTTATTTCCTCGTTATTAAACACAAAACATGAAAAACATATTTGAAGTCTTGCAATGAGGGACTGTGTTGTCTTCCAGTCTCTTTTTCCAAGACAGGGTTGTCAAAATACCCTCAGCTTTGAACAGATCTAGAGATACTTACACTCTCCAATTAATACCGGCATTACTGTTTGAAGCTGTGAATGCCACTCTGGCCATGTGTCTTTCATGTCTAACCAAGGTAATGGCAAGAGAAATACACTAATGTTCACACAGAAGCTAGTGCAAGGATTTTAGTCACAGGTAAACTGATCTCAGCAAGTTCCCATCTACTCCATGGGAAGTTTCACTTTCAGAGAAAAGAAGACAGAAGGAAAAAATTATGAAGAGTTTTGTTCTATTTTCTGCTTCTCTTACATCTGGATTGCCTGGGATAGGTTAGGTTGAAGTCAAATGTCTTCAGAAAATAACAGGCCAAATTGGGATATACCTGGATATTCCTTCACTTCTGGTGTGACCAGTGGAGTAACTGGTGCCTGGGTGCCTCTCTTGCCCCAGAACTCACATCTGGAAGTGATGTGCTGCTTCCAGACATCCATTTCACGCAGGATGGGAAGTCGAGATGCGCAGGAGCAAGCCAGGATCCTGGGCCTTTCAGTGTCCCTGGGATGTTGGGGTGGGAGGGGGATAAAAACAGTTTCACGAACTTTTCCAAACACAGATAGTGCTGATAAATCAGGGAAATGAACCTACAGGAGCACAAGAAAAGCAAGGGTGCATGAAAGGCAGCCAAAGAGGCCACTCAGCTGCGCCAGGTCCCTGGTGGCCCCATGATGTCCCACTGGGCATGGCCACACTGCAGTTCACCCCACAGCAGAGCGCCGGCGGAGGGCCACAGCCCCGAGCCGAGGGGCCAGCACTACTCTGGTCTCATACGCTCTTCTCCCCTTCCATGTGCTCCTTGGCTGGAGAGGGCTGCTTGTCCAGGCTGCCCTCAGGGCCAGGTTTGGCAGGAGGAGTGGGGCTGTTGCTGGTGGCAGGCAGGAGGTTGGCAGACTGGAGCACTGCCTCCGAGTGCTCACGTGCCTTCATGCGCAGCGCGGCCACGCTGGCGGTGCGGTTGCTTTGGCAGCCGTAGGTGGGCAGGAAGGAGAGGCCCATGGGGTCAGGAACGCAGCACGAGCACAGCGGGCTCCCTGGGGAGGAAGGAGAGAAGGCACTATCACTGCTGGGGAAGGTCATGGAGACTCTGACTGTTCCCTCCATGGTCAGTCTGAAGAGGACAGAGATGGGGCTGACCTTTACCAGGTGCAGGGACCTTTAGGGACTATACAGTGATCTTTAGGGAGTATACAGGTGTTCTCTGAATCAGTGTTAGAAAACTCGTATCCTGTTCTCACTACACTGTGAGTCATCCAGGGTGACAAACAGAATGAGACAGGGAAGTAGAGACAGAAGTGAGCAGTCAAGTTCAGATCACTCATGAGATCTCCTCATAAGCAAGGCTCAGCTCATTCCCTCCTCTCATGTCAAGCTGCTATTCTATGGCTGCCATCAGCCCTGTGCTAGAGATGTCCCCTGACCTCCACCTACACATGAAACTTGAACAATGTGGGCAGCAGCATTTGCTGGGTGAGTGTAGGGGTTCTGTCTCTTATCTTTGCCTGAAAGATTACAGCAGGGAAAAAATGAAAATAATCCAGTTGTTATGATTACCTTCTCCTATCTCACTGTAAGACTTTTCCTTGGCCAGGCTCTTGCCAACTACTGGTACCATGTCTACCTGCAAGAGTCTGTTCTACCTTTACCTATTCAATGTCTGTGCTGCTTAAGGATGACACCTCAAAGAGAACAGCCTCCAGAAGTGAGCCAAGGGAGCAGCTGTGATAAGGCTTAAGAGTCCCATCAGGAGAGATGGGCCAGAGCATCTCTACCCTGTCACTTGAGACACATGGCTGTTACAAGCAGGCAAGAAAACACCAGAGAGCAGATGTAGTGATTCCTCTCCCTTTAAGCCAGAAAGCTTCCCTGCAACCCACTGACAGAGGCAGTGCTCACTCCACCAGTTGCCTTCCTTAGCTGGAACACTGCAGGCTCTTCCTCTGGCTTCTCTTCAATAATGCTGGGGCTTGGGCCAGTTCCCAAATAAGCACACCTGGAAGAGCAGGTTGATCACTGGGCAGGACATGCAGTCCATCCAAAAAGCCACCCTGGTACCCATCTCAGATGCATCTATTGAATGATGGGAGAATGTATCAGAGGAGTAGGATGGGGGGGCAGCATGGGATGGCTGAGCTACTTCTTGAATTTACTCTCTGGTTAGAAAATCAGACACCATTAGTCACCATTTTTCCAGGGGTCTTAGAGGCCACACAAACACCACATCTTCTTGTACACCCCTGGCAAAAGCCTGTTGCCGATATGCTACCTTTCAATGAGAAACAGCCCAGCCACACATATCCTGACACGATGGAGTATCTTCCCCTGATCTTTCCAAGCCAAGGACTTGCTTTAATTTCTGCAGTTAATATTTGAGTTAAATGGCTCATGACTAAGTGATGGAACTAATAACCTGCAGAGTTTAACACTTCTCTTCTTGGTAGCAACGAGTCAGCACCAATCTGCTAGGAATGAAGGCAGCCAGTTGTTTGTTTTTAGGATGTTGGCAAGACTTCTCCACAGCAATTGTCAGAGATCTGTGGTTGCATGTGCATTCAGGAAAAAGTACCCTTTGTATTTCAAAAAACAGCATCTACAAAGGACAAGTTATGAATATAAATAGAAAGAACCCTTTTCTCTTGTAATACTCCTCTGATAAAGCATGTGATCAGCAGACCAACATTTCCATGGGTCCAGGCATTCAAACACAAACAAGTTCAGCACTTGACTAAAATCCTCTGCTTCTTTTGCTTTTAGCTCTAGGAAGCTCAGTCTTGAATTCTGTGGCTGTTTTGAGCAGGTCAGAAGGAGAGTTTATAATAAAATCCACTCAGTAACACATCTTACAGGTTTTGCCACCACCAGCCATGCTCATAAAATAGTTTTCTGCCCTACTGAATCCACTTTAGCCACTTCACGGGTTCTGGCCAGCCACTGTTTTAACAAGAGGGAGGAGAGGCCCTTCAGAGTCCCTGCAGTTTGCAGCAGGTCTTTTTCACTACTATCTATTAAGCCCTGCTAAATTCAGGTTCTGCTCAGAGATGGGGGAGCCGGGATGCCTGTGGGTGCATCAGCTGCCTTTGCACTGCTGCTTTCTAACACAAACTGAGTGAGGCTTTCAAACACAGCTGTTCAGCTTCCAGCTCAGGGGAGGGCTGGCCTGCGGTGCCTAATGCAGGACTGGGCACAGACATTCCCTACTCAGTGAGAGGTGGGGTGAAGTGGAAAGCAGTCTTCCCCTTTGCAAAAAAGCAGGAGTCGGCTCCATCCCCTAAGAATAATTTTCATTCCGTTGTAAGAGGGATAAAATATTTATCAGTATTCAGTACCAGCCTAAGCTCTTTGCTTAATAATTAGCCCTGGTATTACCTAGTGGCTCTTCAACCTGTGGGTGCAGTTACCTGTGGTGGAAACTAAGCTATATCTAGTGATAATTCACCCATAAACCATTCCTTTCATTTTCACAGAGGTTAGAACCCTTGCAAACAGCTCACACATGAAAAAATGTAAAGTAAAAAGCATCACTTGCTCCAGGGTCCAGCTAGAATAGAGAACAGGATTTAGCCCTGCTCCTTTTGATAAATGTTGTAAAGAAGGTTGATTCTACCTTACAATTTTCTGCATCTGCACATAATAAGCCCAGGGAAATGGACTGGATTTTGCCAGCACAAAAGCCAAGACAAACAATGGGACACTCAGGAGCCCAAGGTCTCTACCTGCCCACCAGTCAGCTCACAATCTCCAAAAAAGTGACACTGACCAAGAAAGAGGCATTCATACATAGCAGGCAGCAGCGATTTTAAACATCTTATTGCAGTAGCCCTGAGTCCACAGTAGGGAAGGAAGAAATTGTTCCTACTTATTTTGAATCTTCAGAGGACTTCAGGCATCCAGCTCCCATCAAAATCAGTGAGGGTTAAGCCATTAGCCCTAGATCCTGATCCAGCTCCCACCAACATCTCTGACAATCTGAGATTATTTAATAGGATTTATATCAAGTTGCTACAATACAGACAGGGTACTATTTGCTTTCTTTCAGGAACTTACTGCGTCCTGTACACAAAATTAAAATACACAATTAGATTTCCATTAACTTACAACAAATTCTGCTGAATTGATCTGAACCTCCTTCTATTCCTATATGAGATCATACTTTAAATGCCCAGGCTGAACATAAATACTTAATGTAATAAATACAGTCTGAAATATTTGATCCACTTGGCAGTTTAATTGATCTACTACAGAGACTGACAGGAAAAATTAAATTAGTTTTGTCTTGTCTCTGCCAACATCACATTTAAACTGTAACACTATTTGATCTATAATTTTGGTTGTGGACCCTTTTGTGCAGTTCCATGGTTCAGTTTCAGGCAAGAAGAGAGGGATGGGAGCTGGGTGCATATTGACACATAAATATCAATATAAATTTTTAAATATGTATTTTGTGTTTCAAGTCAAGAGCTTAAAGAATTTAATAGGTAGTTTTTCCAAAAGGCAAATCCCACATTCCTTTCCTCCTCCACTATTTATACATATCAGCATTTGACATGGACAGCTGTATGGCAACCTGACATGGAGGGAAGGAGAGAAAAAATCCCATTTAAAATCCTCATATATATCAATGCACACTGTTTAGTTTTCAGAGAAAACATTGTTTAAGTATTGTTATCTTCTCACTGTAGTCACATTGGTCTGCTTGAGCTCTACAATCTCATCAATTCTGAATTCCTTTCATAAAGATTGGAAAGTGAACAACAACCTCAAGTTCATAGTGTTGATTATCAGTGGGAACTGATTCCAAGAGAGCTCCCTCTTGCACTTCATACATGACACCAACATTTTGTCTATTAAAGCCTAAGTCAAAAGCAGGAAACACAAAAGTGGCTTTATCCAAATCTTTTTGAGCTCTGAATCAGAAGTTCAGAACAAGTAGGGCATGAATTTAATGTCTGAAATGGAGAAACATTAGATGGTCCCAGTATAATTTAGGGTAGCCTCAAGGCTGCTGAAATTGTACTAGGTGGTTTCTCCTTCTAGGGAGAAGCTGATTAAATGTGGAAGGTACCCTGTGCTGCCCTGAGGCTGGAAGAGCACTTCAGAGGTGACAGCAGCATCCAAATGCTGTAATTTCACTTCTCCTTGGCTTGTGACCCCTAGATGCCCAGTGCAATTAACAAAGAGCTGATGACCTGGCTCAGTTGCTCTATTGGGAGCCTTTTGGTCTAACTAACTCAGCACTGGAACTGGAGGATTTCATCCTCCTTTATTTGTGCCAATAGTACTCTCCAAAAATGAAAAAAGAAAAATCAGAAGCCAGGACTTGCATGTTAGGGCAGGAAGGCTGGCAGCAAAGCCCACAAAAAAGCTGCGAGAACAAAACCAGTCCTTTGAGTACTGTCAGCTCAGCAACTTCATCAATAGGAACCCCTGCCCAGCCAAGGTCCACTAAACTCATCAAGATCTATCCTGGAGGAACAGGACAACAGCCATGTCCTACCCACGGCTCTTAGGGCTTCAGGTACCTGTGTATTTCCTAGTACCTGAAATAGACCAAAAATCTCTACCTGTGAGGCAGGCAGTGCTAGAGCTGGGGACCTGTGACATGGGAATCAAAATACTTTGCTCAAGGTATGTGCATCTGCAGAAAACTAAAGAAATGTTTTAGATTCTCTGAAGTCAGAGAGGTAGATAAATTAGGAAAAATGCCAAACAAACCCACTTAATATATTGGCTATGTTACATGAGAAAAGTCAATAAGACCATAACCAAGAATGACACTGAAAATAAAGGACCCTAAGAGTTTTATTCCCATTCCCCAGTCTTATGGTAAACAGTGGTGCTTCAATTCAGTAAATATCAGTTCAAGGGTGAGTTAGGTGCTTGAACACTTCTTTTGTAGTGTTGGCAATGGGAATTGCCCAAAGGAACTGGGCAAATTCCCTTCGTCTTTCCATAATAGAAATTGAAATGTAATGGATGGGCAGTTCTGGTTATGTTTTAGGTTTTTTTCCTGGATACTGCAATTAAGCCTCCCTAATATGAACAGCAACCACAGCAACAACAAACCATAAAAGGGCCTAATCAATGGTGCCCTGGAATATCCATTTGGATGTGCATAATGCAATTGTGCTTCTCTATCAGTGTTGTGGTGGTGCCGTGAAAACCAACTGAGCTATAACTTGCACAGAGCAGAGCTGTGGGTGAATTATGAAAGTAATTCCCTGGCAAGTGTAATTATTTCTCTCCTCAAACACTTCACTCATCATGGGGTCTGGGGAAATTTCAGCGGAACGTAAGAGACACACTCTTGGCCTCAGCCACCAGAATGGTAGAACACATCCGCTGAAAAACGGAGATTCTTGTTTACACCCATTAATAACATCTTCTGCATTAATGAATTGCGTTCATGCTGTCATCCATTAAGAAGGTACTTTGAGGTCTCTCTCTGCACAGAACACTAGCTTCTCCTTGTGACTCTATAGTTATACAGCCCATAAATAAAACAAGTATTTTCCCTTCATCTTTGAGGTTTGCAATTAAACCTACTAAATGGACTGCAGATGCCTGGCTTACAGTAAGTGTTTCATCTTGAAAGATCGTGGAACTGTCCAAGTCACCACAATGAAGTAGCATAGTTGTCAAATCAGGACAATTTCAGAGAGTAATGAACATCAGAAATTTCACATCTGTGAGTCAACCTCTTCCTAAGTATGGTCAGTGGCAAAGTACTAAACCCCCGAAGTAGGAGACACTGTATACCACAGAAATTATGATCTTATGCTAATTTTTCAAATGAGGAATTGTACTTCCTGAGACAACAGTACACAGGGAGATGATATGGTAGTTAACAGATGCTTCCCACTAAGGACAGCCTCCAATGTGCAAAATTTCAGAGCAACAGGAGACAGGAAAAGGTCTGCTGTATTACTGAATAGAGAATATTTGATAGAAACACAAAAAAACTTTCCAGTGATAATACACTCTTCTCTGGAAAAGTCCATCTTCTGAATAAGAGTTTTGTGTGCATTGTATAGCCAGCCCCTTTTTCTTCACAAAACATCCTGTGGTGCCAATAAACTCACTTTGAGGGGAAAAATAAAAATCTCCAATTCAGAGACAGCAGACCTCATGGAGCATAGTGCTTGGGGAAAATAGCTTTCTTCTCATTCATCAGAACAGTCTCATGCCCCAACAATATCCCCATATCCTAGAAGTGGTACATGTAGAGTCCAGAGCCACAGGAGGCAAGCCTACAGCGCACTTCACAGCCTCTCCAAAAGCAAAGTTGCAGACTTAGTCCCTGCCTCAGACTAGGCTGTCTTGAGATGTCCTGTCTCCTCCAGACCAACTTCACCATCAACTCTTATATCCTTATCCTACAAATTAGATCCAAGAACCTTTTGCCCTAAGCACTTATTGTAGCTTTGGAAACCTGGGTCTGGAGCCAAGCAAAGTCAGAGAAGTAGAAAGAGAGGTATTCGCTTTTTTACTAAAGACGGAGAACTCTCAGATGACAGAATGAAAATGGTCCCTGAGAGCATAAAATAATTATTAATTAGTTACATCACCATCATCACTTGTTATTCACTGTATTGATTTTAATTGTCTCCTTCTAAAGCATCAGTCAAATATTACTTACTGACACCAGCAAAGTGGTGGCTCACAAGTCCAACTCACATCTTGTCTCCCCAAAAGAGTAAGAAAACAGCCTACACTTCCCAGTAGAACCTGATGTGCTGAGAGTGCTCATTTATTTGCAGGCAGCTCTTATGGCTGTACTGAAGAATGTGATTCCCTTTACTGGCCAGGTTTATTCTCCCAATGGTGGGAATACATATCTATCTACAAGATCCACACAGAGGAGCTGCATTTAGTTTGACACTTGCATAGAAGAAAGCAGGGTCATGCATCCTTTCACAGTGAAATAGTGCTTTGATTCTGGAGCAACTATTATGCTTTAAATGCACAAAGAATTCCTGGTAGTTTCAAAGCATGGTTGGCACAAGACAGATACTGGGAAGACCTCTCAATCATTTCACTCTTCAATGAAACTCACAAAATTTTGGAAAACCTTACTACTTGCTGGATTTCCCCTTATCCAAGCAATCCAAAAAACAAGCAGCTCATAACTTTATGCCTTGTGCTGAGTTTTATGGAATTTGTGTGACATAAAGTCCTATGTCCCGAGATTCACTGTGGCAGGATCCTGGCATCATTTCTGCAGCAAAATACAACTAGATTTTCAAGGGAGAACCTTAGGTCCCTTAATTTAAAGACATATAAGGACATAGACTATTGCCCATCTAAATGTAGGGTTAGTACTCCTTTGACAAGCCTAGAGTGCACACAGCTGCTGTCTCAAAGGGGAACAAGAAGGGAATGTCAAATCAACTGAACTGAGCATATGACTAAGATGGACATATTAAGGTTTTGTGAACAGTGTCTCTCCCTGTCCTTTCTTTCCTCCCCACAACCACCATCTTTTGCTCCAGGCTGACACATGAGCTTGGTTGTGCTCTCAAATACACTGGTTGAGATGAACCATCATTCACCTGGAGTTAAGGAAGATAAACTGTGTACTAGGCCTGTGATACCTGTGGTCCACTTAAAAGCTCTAGCAATTGTCCTGGTCACCAGTTAACAGGACCAAAGCTCAGTGACTGCTGTGCACAGCCCCATCCCCGACCAAGTGAGTTATTCTTGGAGAAATGGGGAAAGAGAAGTGGAGATGAGCCAAGGAAGGACGAGACAATATTCCATATATCAATACCAAAAGAAAGATGTTACAATTATTCTCTGCTTATATATGTCAAATTCGGTCTCTCATAGAACTTCTCCCTTAACCCCAAAGTCAGAATTTGACATTACTAAGACCTAGCAGCAGAGCTAGCAGCAGAAGAAAAAGAGCTCCCCTGAAAGCAGCAGCTCAGACTACCAGTTCCCTGCACGGATAACAATACACTGACAGGCACAGGCAGCTCCACAAAGCTCCTGGCAGGTGAATACACAGATGTGAAAATCTGTGGCTGGTTTTCATAAAATCAAAATATGCTGCTTTATCCCAGTCCCCTCGCAAATATCTGGAGTTTTCTAGTGCCAGTCAGGAAATATAAAACAGACATTTCAGGAATGAACTCATGTATAACTGACAATATTCACCAAGACAATATGCAGGCATCTGATAACTGACCATTCCTATACAAATTATTAAAAAAAAAAAAAAATCTCTATTTACATTTGAGACCAGTTTTTCAGGGACGCTGACTCTTAGTCTAGGCAACTGACTATTTAATATCCACAAGAGATTCAGGAATAGAACTTTTTCTGCCTCTGGGTTGTAAAACTTCAGTCGAGCAAAGAAGAGCAAATTATTAATTTCTCAATTTAGTGGCTAAACTGTAAAATCACAGAAAATAATATCAGGAAACCTTCCAAATAAACAAAGCTAAAAACAAGCAAACAAAAACAAGAAAAAACCCCAATCCCACACAAACAAAAAAACCAACCAACTAAAAACAGCAACCCATCATGACAATTTCGTAATCTTTTTCATTTCATTTTGCTTGGCTTTCATTTATTTGGGTATTTTTTTCTTAAAATTTAGCTGCACTTAAACACGAAATAAGTGAGAGCAACATATTGATGCAATTAATTTTGAAAATGTTTAGATGTAAATTTTAAGGAAAAAAAACCCCTTACTTCCATCTAAATTATTCACTGAACACAACCCTATTTCCACACTTTTCAACCTATCTGGGACTATATTTATCAATGAACAACTTTTTTTGCCTGAAAAATTTCATCTGTATCTACTCCAGAGAGGCTGTTCCTGCCTAATGGAAGATGTCAAAATTCTCAGCCCCAAGATCTCACAGGGCAGAGATCAAGAGGACTCAGGCACTTCAAACAGCTGCTGCCCACTTACAGGTGACAACAAGCCTTTAAATTCTGGGGTTCGGGTCATACCTGAGTGTCCTTTCTTGATTCAAAATTCCAGGTACCACACCTACCAAAAGAGCAGTAACTGTGTGGTGTGTCGGGCTTTAGCTTTTCTTGAAAGACAGGAGAGAAGGGGGTGCTGGGGGCAGGACACTGGACTTAAAACTAAACTCAGGAGTTCCAAACATTTGCTTCAGAAATATACCTTGGCAATGCTGATTTAACTAGAAATACTCATAAGGAGCATGAGGTATGCCAGAGAATACAGTGAGATGTACCAGAGGACATTTTTCTTTATAGAGGTGAGTCTTTAACAGAGAAGCTTTCCTCACAAGTTGTTGCACCACATCAGGACAAAGAATAAATGTATGTGCATCTTTGTGCTTGGCACTGCTGTGAGGCTTTGCATCCTATAAATCTATAAATTGAATTCATCCTGCTTACACCCTTAGTCTTATAAATTGTTAGACTAAGAACAGCTAATGGATCAGTAGGTGACTTATTTTTAAAAAATGCATACTGCTGCTTTTTGGAAACTGAAAGTATATAGACACGGGATGTACCCTTCCTGAAGCCTGGGTCCCAGGTAATGAGGAATTACTTTGTATCCTCCCCTGTCCCCAGGAACATGCTTTATTCAAGTTCTCAAAAGGGACCTACTGTCCAAGCAGAGAAAGGTCTTGATTGTGCAGAGATGCACTGCAAAAGAAACCACATGCAAAGAGCGGATGAGGCATCAGTAACAGTGCCAGGTACTACATAATGCAAAAGGATGTATATAACTAATTTATTAGAATAAATTTAACTCTTAAAAAAAAGCATATGCAACAAAAACTCTAAAGGAGAAAACCCTGCCTGTCTTACTCCTTGAGAGAAACCCTGACCTTACAAAAAGTAACTGTCTGAGTAAAATGAAGGGGTTTTGCCACAAATGATGCTATGAGATACAACAGGAGACTCACTGCACTACATGCAGCTTTGGTCAGTGCAATTACTGCCAATCTAAACAGAAAGAGGGATCCACCATTTCCCAAAGGTTTCCCCACAGTGGGCAATGAGACTATGCCACTTAGCTTCAAAAGGATGTTTTTTAAGCTTTTCCCTGAAATCAAATAAAGTAATTTACCTTTTAGAGAGGCGACATGGGATAAAGCTTGTGCGTACGTGGCTGTGTTGAGAAGAGTCCCCGGCAGGCAGGAAGGGAAGAACGGTCCTGTAGGACCCACTGCTCGACTCAGACTGATGGAGAAAAGAAAACAACTTCCTTACAAAACCAGCACCAGTTGATTCCATTTGTGCATGCACACAAACACACTGGTGTCTCAGTGTCCAACTAGATGTGACCAAAGGTGGACAACATTAGCCTCCCACAGCCACCAGCATCTCAGCATCTCTACAGGGAACAGTGAGCTGCACAAGAAACACCTAATTTCCTAAAGATGATACCTATAGGTCAAGGCATAGCAGCACGCAAATCTGTGTGCATGCACATACCCATGAGGCATTCTTGCCCCACAGACAGACAGCTGATATCATGTATTACTCTTACCTCTGCTGGATCTCCAGACCCTCTTTTTTATTCCTGGTTTGATCTGCTGGAGAAGGGGAATTTAAATTCCTCGCAGGAGGTGCCACCTCAGCCATGGTTTCCTTAGAGCCCTCTTGGTCAGAAGCACCCCTCTCTGTTTTCCTCCATTTAGCTCTTCGATTTTGGAACCACACCTGGAGCAGAAGAGCAATCCTGGATGAAAACTGTGTTTAGCCAAATGTGAAGCAAGGAGATTGTAAATTGTTTGTCTAGTGAAATCAGTAATCTAGAAGCTTGGCTAAAACTTCCTTTTATTTTGTATCCTTGTTGCTGTTCCAGTTGGGTCTTAGGATTACATTTATATCTGTAGTATTTCTGGGTCTGGAAAACAAGCCAGAAATGTCTAAAAACATTCAAAAGGCATATTACAATAAAAATTCTTTAAAAATCAGTTTTTATGCTATTGTGCCAGTTAGCAAAGCATTTAATCACATGTAAGCCTTTACGCACACATTTAATTCTCACAGATTTCTACACTTTAACACATCTAAAAGCCTTTTTATTGGAATGGTGTTAAACACATATCTAAGCACTCTGGCAAAAACATATACGTCTTTAAGTTAGCTGCTGCTAGAATCAGAGAGGACAGAAATGAAAAGGTGTGTATCTGGCCATCTTATCCAGCCTATTTTCTGGAAAGGGCTGATATTCTTCCTCTCATGTCCAGTCTGCATTCAGAGGACTCAAAAACTGATAGATAATAATTTTGGAAGATCATTCTGCAGTTTAATAGTGAGATCGTACCACTGCCCCCACTTCAGGCCGCACCATGATCTCAGAATAGAACACCAGTTTTCAAACCTTATTTTTTTCCTCATATACAAAACAAATGTTCATATTCTTTATTTTATCACCTGACTATTAGTCTAAAAACTTTTCTTTTTCATTAACCTTGGAGTTGATATGCCAAAAGCACCATGTTTGAGGTGGAAAAATGTCAAGCCTGTCTTGAGGTCAGGAAATCCACATTTTAATACATGAATTCAAGTATAGGCAAGATTGTTATTATTATTCTTCTCCTTCTCCAATTCCATTTTAGTTAGCTGCCTTTTAATTGCATGTATCAGCAAACATTGAATAATGATTTTATCTATATTCTAAATTTAGAGCAGTTAAATGCAAAGCAAAATGCAGACACTTTCTTGTGTCTTAATTGAATGAAGGTCACAGCTATAACAATATTTAATTGAGCTATTTTTCATTATCATATTTTAATGACTTTGCACTGACAGTTCGCCTGCTTCTGAGGAAAGAGCATGATGAAGTCGTTTATTTCCCTATTTAGTTATTGTTTGACAACATCATCTTCGATTAAGACTCTGCTTTATAGCACATTAATCATATTTGAATGAGCAAGGGGTATAAATGTAAACATATCTCCCATCCTCTGTGTTTCCCCATGTCCCTGCATGAAGGCAGGCTAAACAAATGCTTGCATCTATTGTCTGTTTGCATAATAGCCAACAACAAGGCTAAACACCAGTCCTCAGCAATCTAATTGTCACCACCCCTATCTCACCCTTGCACCTTTCAGGAAGAAGTTATGATCTTCCACTTCTGAATGCTCAATAATTGTCCCATTTATCTCAATTTGCAGTTCAGTCTTTAGGCACCAATAGCCAAAATGGCATTTTTTATTATTTTTTTAAGCCAGTACCTACAATGCAGTGGTAAAAGGAGATTTTCATTTCCAAATAATAATCAGTTTAATTTGCCCACATATGACCAATGATTCATGTTCAGATTTAATAATCAGGATCACATAATCTGATTATAGGAGAAATAATTTGTTTACAATCCCCAATTTACTGTGGTGAATTCCATTATCTCTCTTCAGCCATTGGGTTTTAAGAGATACTAACATGACCCTAGGGAATAAACGGCAAGCTATTATATTTCCTACAATTAGATCTTTGCATAGTCTTAACCCCAAGCACCTAAACAAAAAAAAAAAAAAAAAAAAAAAAAAAAAAAAAAAGGGGGGAAAAAAACCCAAAAAAAAAAAAAGGGAGNCGTGCAGAAAAGCCCATAAATAAAAATGAGTGCATAATCGTGTTCAAAACATGGTTTGCAACTCCGTGGTGGATGCCTGAAGAGTTACAGGGATCCATCTCTGACAACTGCAGGGCTGCTGCTCTTAGCACAGCTTGCAGACGTACAAAGTTAATCCCTAGATATGGAGAAACAAGCATACAGAAAAAAGGAAAAAAAAAAAAAGGAAAAGGTGAGAAGGAAGAAAGCAAGGGGTGGAAAAATGTGGCTGGGGAAAGAGTAATCATGGCCAATGGTATTTATCGGATCATATTAAAGGTGTGAGAATTGCTCTGCAAGCTCTTTAGCTGCCTAAATTAAGTGTTTAGAAAGAAAGCGAAAGGGAGAAAAGTTGAAGAGGTGCAGAAGCTTCCTTCTTGGCAGCTGGGCTCCCTGCAGCTGACTAACCCCACTGCTCGAGAGTGGTCATAGTTGCTTTGGAGAATCACATCTCAGCTCTTTTCTCTGCACCACGCCCCCCCTCCAAAAGCAAGGAAATGGATGTGCATTGATGTAATTTAGTACCTTGGAGACGCGGACAAATTAGTGTAGAACATTATCACTAGTTAATTATGAATGACCGATTAATCAACCTAATCTAATATTCCACATTATGTTGATGTTATTAAAGTGCATCATGAAAATGACAGATCGTCTTCATTTGCGTTCTTTGGCCAAATGTGCACTCTGCAGTCATGATGTCAAATAAAAAAAAAATTAAAAAAAAGTTTGCCAGTTTGAATACCCGAGTTAAGTAATTCCCCAGGATTACCTGCACCCTGGCCTCCGTGAGGTTGATTTTCAGAGCCAGCTCTTCTCGAGTGAACACATCGGGGTAGTGGGTTTGAGCAAAAACGGCTTCCAGGGCCTCAAGCTGATGGAGGGAAGGAGAGCAGAGATCAGTGAGGGATCCATGAGGCATCCGGCCGCTCCACGGGGGTGTCTGTTAGCCTTGGATGAGGAAATAGGGGCCGCGGAGGCAGCGGGACAGGCAGGATGGGGCTGTCATGGCATGGGGCATGCGGGAAGCAGGCTGGGAGCAGGCGTGGGGGAGGCAGGCAGCAAGGATGGTGCAGGCAAGCAGGGGGCAGTGGGTGCAGAGGCCAGGGGCAGGCACAAGCAGGCTCCTACCTGCTGCAAGGTGAAAGTGGTGCGGTTGCGACGCTGCTTCCTTCGCAGAAACCCGTCGTCGAAGTCGCCGGCAGAGTGACCTCCGAAGGGGGCCGCGCCTGCAGGCCGAGAGCTGCGTTAGGGGCGAAGGGCCGGGGCCGGCGCATGGAGCCGCTCGGGCGGGCAGGCCTGCCCCATCTCCGCGGGGTTCTGCCGCCCGGAGCTCACCCCGGCCCGGGAAAGAGGATTTTTCGGGCCATTTGTGCTTTAAAAGGACGAAGAGACGAAGCTTTGACATAGGCAGCTCGCAGAGGCCCTGCCCGCCTGCCGGGAGAGCCCCTGCCCGGACGAGGAGGCAGCGGGGCCGCTGGCACGTTCCTCCCTACACACCCCGCAGAGAGGCCGGACCGGGCCCGTCTGCTCGCCCTAGCTCCTACAGGGGAACGTGGGCACGGGGCTCGTTACAGACCAGCATCGGGGGCTCGGCCACGGCTGAACCGCCGGGACTCGGGAGCGGGGCTGGAGGAGGCCGCCCTGCCCTTCCCCGACCGAGGTTCGAGGGGCCGACCGGGGCACCGCGGGGGTGTCCCCGGGCGGAGGTTGAGAGAGGGCAGATGGGCCACCGAGATGCGAACCACATTCCATGGAGCAGACCCTGGTCTTCGCGGCTCCCCCAGTCACACATCATCCGTGCCCGTGTAGAAATGTGTCACTCCCTTCCTGTTCGCTGACAAAACAGGCTAAGAAAACCACAAACAAAACAAAACAGACCAAAAAAACACTCTAAACTTCAACCAAAGCAAAAAAAAAAATCCAACCCCCCCCCCCAAAACCCCCCAAAAACAACAACAACAAAAAACCACCAAACCCCACAAACGAACAAACAAAACCAAACTAAAATAAACCCTCATGGAACAGAAAAATACGCAAAACCCCAGAAGCTTTGCTGAGTGTCCCAGTGACCCCACTCGCAGACCTGCTCGTGGAGTGCTCTGGGGTACGAGGGCTGGAGGTCGCTGCTCATCTTGCAGCATCATTTGGAAGATTAACACGGCCCCTAGCCCTCTCCTCGCACAGACCTCGCTCGATGTGGGCCTGGGAGAGGCTCATCAGAGAATAAATTACTGTCCTGGTGACCTCCAGAGCCCGATCTCTTCCCTCCAGCACAGGGCCTCCCCGGCTGCCCAAACGCTGGCCGAAGAGAGTTTTTCTGCTTCCACTTTGTTTTGGGGATGGGTGGGTAGGGGGCTTTGGACGGAGGTGTATTTTTTTTTTCTTTTATTTCACTTGTGCTGCCCTAGGCTGTTTTCACCTTTTAGCAGGACAGACCGCCCCTTCCCCCGCCCCGCTGCTGCCCACGGCGGGAGAGCGACAGGCCGGACCCAGACACCGCCGGGAGAGGCTGCAGCCCGGGAGCCGCTCCCTGCCTCGGGCCGCCAAACCCAGGCACTGGCCCCACGCTGCCCCCGGAGAAACAAACACACAGCAAACAAACAAACAAACAAATAAGCAAAAACAAGAGCACGTTTCCAAAGCTGTCTGCCAAAAACTAACGAACAAAGCCACCTCAGAGCGCTGTGGCACCGGCGGGAGGGACCCTTGCACTGTCCTGCCCAGCCCGGCTCCCCTGTCCGTCCCAGAGAAAACTTTGGGGAAAGAATTGTCCAGCCGGGATGCACAGATCGGCGTGGGTCCATTGACCCTGTGAAGCCGTGCTTAAAGAGGGGCTGACTGTTTCCCGAAGTAGGACGAAACCGCTGGACCACTTCTTCCTGCCAGCGCTGCCGCAGGGAAAGCCCCTTTCTCGCCGGGTGATGCCCGTGCAAGGAGCGGGGTGGCCGGGCAAGGGCATTTTATGTAACCGGGACGCTTTCCCAGTCGTGCAGCCGCGGGAGCGACGGCAGTGCTCGGACACGGCGGGACAGCCCGCCGGGAGCTGGTGCTGCGCGGCCGCGGCTGCGGGGATGCTCCGTGCACTGCGAGCACCGGCCGGAGGGAGCGGGGACAGAACCCTGGGCATCTGCGGGGGTGACACGGGGAAATCCTGAAGGTTGCCAGTTTTTTTTAAAGGATAATAATAACAACAACAACAACAACAATAATAATACAAAAGCCTCTGACCAATAACACAAAGAAAAACATCCTCTCAAATATTTATTTTCCGGTTTTGGTTTTTTTGGTGTTTTTTTTTTGTTTGGTTGGTTTTTTCTCTGTCGTGCCTCATTTTTCCCCATCCTCCCGCAGAATGTTTGCAAAATAGCATTAAAGATTTATGCGGTCCCTTTGGCTGGAGGGAGGAGGCGTGACCGCGTCCTGAAAGTGTCCCGATTACAGCCATGACACCAACATCTGTGCTGGGAGGGGAGAAAAGCATCTCTCTCGTAGCCTGAGGCTCAACTGCGGGATCGCTATCCACAGAGGGGAGGCAGGTGGCAAAATGACGGGGGTGGGGGTGTAAAACCAAGCCCTTTCCAGCAGGAATCAAATTAAAAAAAAAAAAAAAAAAAAGGTCTTANAAAAGTCATGCAATCCTTCTTTCCTTCCTGTGACAAGAGGGGAAGGCTAGGAGGGGGGAGGGGGATAGGGTTGTATTTTCTTAAGCAAAAGGATGATATTTTGTTGTCGGTAAATTTGCATCTTATCCCAGCACATATGTGTACGCGACAGTCACGGCTCAAGTCCAGTCACAGTTTCTCCCTCCGTCCCCAGCGCATCCCCCGCCACACAGAACCTCGAAGTTCAGCTCTTGTACTTACACGGCTCTGTGCGACAACACTCACCCTCTAGCTGCGGGGGGCAGTGGAAGTAGAACATGGCCCTGCGGCTGGGTGATCGCCCGCTGCTCGCAGCTGCGAGCCTGACGGCGGCCGGGGCCGGGGCCAGCCCGCGGGGCGCGGGGCTCCCGCGCAACCCCCGCACCGACGGACGGGCACCAGCTCCCCAGTCGAGCACCGCGACGCACCGCCGAGCTGCCTCCTGCAGACCTGAAGACACAGAGGGAAAGAACAGAATAGGTGAAGAGCCAGAAGAAAACACCTGGAGAAACTCACTGATAACCCTCAAGCCCATCCCAGAGGACGCAGAGAAAGTAGTGCCTAACCCTGTGCAGCGAATTTAAAAAGCCAAAGGCAGAAAACTCCATGATAGGCGCACAGTATCCAGAATCAGCAAAACTTTGTTGGTTTTTTTTCCTCCCCGGAATAGCAGATTGTGTTTCTCTTGTTCTTCTATGTAATCTAGCCATCCATCCATCCATCCATTTTTATCACTATCTATCTGTCTGCCTGTCTATCTATCTATTGATCGATCTATCTATCTAATTGTCTCAAATATTCCTTTACAGATCTAACAGTTATATAAAGAAAAAATGTTTGTAAGTAGGATTGAACTGCTTAAAAGAAAATCTAAATTATTCTGCCTAAATGAAACAGCAGTAAAACCTAAAAGCTGTCTTCTTTTTAAAACATCCAACACATTGGGAGCCAATGTCCTCGGCAAGGAAAAAAAAACAAAACAACTATTCAAATTTATATGCAGTCATACTAAAAACAAAAAACAAAAAACAAAAAACAAAAAACAAAAAACAAAAAACAAAAAACAAAAAACAAAAAACAAAAAACAAAAAACAAAAAACAAAAAAAAAACAAAACAAAAAAAACCCCAAAAAATCCAGAAGTTACATGAATACAGTAATCCATACCTAAACCGAACAGAAGTAAAAATCACCAGTAAGGTTTGGGGGAGTTTTGCTTTAGAATAAGGCGCTGTGAGTTGTTGGCTGCAGAGACAGAAGGGCTCTGTGGAGTTCTGGAAGTGGCCAGATGTCTTTATATCTGTCTACAGCATGCTCTGCCTCTCAGCACTTGCCTTTATAATCTCACGCATAATTGGCCTTAATCTGATTATTTCCAGCGCTGTCTACAGTGAGTAACTTGGATAGGTCTATTGGGCCCTACAAATGGCCCACGTGGTGTGCAGAGCAGGGAGGGTGGAGAGGATGAAAAGAAAAAACCGTCATTTCTCAGCAAACGCCAGGAATGTGAACGGCAGCAACACAATCCCATTATTTTCTGAGCGCTGGCGCTCCGGGGCTCCCAGCCCCCGGCGTGTCCTCCTCGCCCCGGGGTGCCCCGGGGTGCAGGGCCTGGTGGTCCCGCTGCGCCGAGCGCTGCCCCGCCGCCTGCGCCCGCCGCTGCCACAGCGCTGGGTAATTGCCGCCGGATGGGTTTTGGGGGGCCGCTCTGCACACGCCTCGCCTTTCCAAGCGATCGTACCACGGCAAAGTTTGATTTTGTTCGCAGCGAGGGGTCTCTGGATTTATGCTCGTTTCCCGTCTGCAAATGATATGCGGCGGGACCCTTCGCAATTACTTTTAAAATGCATCCGAGACATAGGCTCAGCGGAGAGAGATGGCCCTTGCCTCAGCCCGGGTGAAAATTAGACTTTAAAGTACCCAGATGAAATTTTCAAGTCAGGGACGCGGGATTGGATCAAATCACATAAACTGCAAAAAAAGCAAGTATAATGGCGCATAATTGGTTCTGTAATAGCATTACACAAGGATAATAGCCTGTTATGGCCCCCTGCACATTAAGTGCTTCCCTGGCGTAAAGCCTTTATGATATTAAAGGGGGAATATAATGATATTTTGGTTATTAAATGCGTGTAATTAATTTATGCACCACTGAAAATAAAGTTGGTATTATGACCCACTCAAGATGCATCAGAAGATGTAAGTCAGACAACTGTTGATAAGTTCTGGTGTCTATGTTTCGTCTAGACTGCTGATTTTATTTTGGAACAATTGCTTCTCCAGCAGACTACACAAATTTAATATTTTATAAAGTTGTAATGTTCTGTGCAGGAAGGGCGAGCAAATCTACACAGGCTCTCTTAGATCTGATGGGAGTTTAAAGACAGCACATTCATACCAGAGCAAAGGAGATGGATACAGACAATACAGGTGCAGAAATAGTGATTTTGAAGTGATGATGTCTTTGGAAAGTTAATTCTGTACATATGATCTCATTAAATAAACACTAATAAGCCTTAGAAATATCACCTGCTCTATCTGCCTTTTTCATTAGGCATAGATGTGGAAATTCCCCTAATGTATATCGAAGTTGAAGTTATGTTTCTGTCCTGTAAAGCATTATTTTAGCAAAGCAAGGCAAAAATTAGTTTTACTTGAGATCCAAATTAATTTGACCTGATCCTATCTTATCCATTCACTTATAATTTTAGCATACTAGTAACAGATGTAGAGACCTGTCTTCATGTGGTTTTATATATATTTACATGCTTACACATAAATAAACACTTTTAGGAATATCTTTGTTTGACAACAGATATTGACTCACCATCCAGGCAAGTCTTTGAGAAGTAAAGTATACTATGAATTGAGATGCTTTTACAGTACCATGCAAGATCAAAGACCAATGTTCTGAATCTGACTGCACTCAATAAAACAGCAGCACAAGTTTTAGGTCAAGTAACCTTAAAAAGAAGAACATAACCCAGAGGTGCTGCCTGGATCTTCCCTGCTAGTCTCTCGCTCTTCAGCTTCAAAATCCACATAGGGTCAGTACTGTAGGATCCCTTTGCACAGAGACAGATGTGCCTTTTCCTTTTTCTCTGACGTTGGGAAGAGAGGAGTGAGGTAGTGTTTTATCATAAGAACCCCTAATAAAATAATAATAACTTCATTATGGCGCTCTCAGGCCTTGCTCTAGTCAGGGGGCAGCATTGCTGTTTTGGCTCCAAGACTCATTTTACCCAGCAGTTTGAAGCCTGCAAGTTCAGCGTATTGCAGGAGGGGGAGAGGGCAGAATGGAGTACGGGGAAGTGCTCCAAGTCGCTGCTTTTTAAAATAGAAACCGAAGAACCCTGAGCCGGTCGAGACTCAACTTTCTCCCAAGGAGCAGCAGCTGCAAAACAAGGAGATAACTAAGCAATATATAATCCCCCACCCCTTGCCAGCTCGGTGTCTGTTTAATTTTAATGCTCGAAACGTGGGGCTGACATAATTAAAAGTTAGCGCTGGAGAGTCCTGGGTGCTGTTCTCGGGCGGACGGAGCCCAGGGGCGGCGGCGCTTCAGCACCACGGAGAGCGCCCGCAGCTCTGCGCCCCGGCCCCGCTCCTGCCGTCCCTCCCCGGGGAAACGCTGCCGGCAGGGCTGTTCCTGCGTCCCTCCGTGTCCCCCGGCTGCGGATGCTTTCCTGCCAATCTGGGACCACAGTGGAAAAACACGCAGTAAATTGCTTTGGGGTCATGTCTACTATTTCTCTGGTAGTTCTTCTCATCCAGCTACCAAAGGCAAGAGCTAAGAACAGGAATGAAATAACATACAGAGCTGCAATACTTCAGGAAAAAAAAAAAAAAAAAATCCGTTTTTATGTAAAGTCCTAAAGTCTCTCTCATAAACTTAATTTTTATTACTATTATTATTCCTGTTCTTATTACTGTGACTATAGTGACATCAATTTTAGTTACTTGGTCTGCAAGAAAAGGTCCAAATAAGTATAATTCTGGATAGACTTTTGCTGATGGTGTATGTCTTGAAGCAGACGTGTTCCTGTGTTGCACACAAAAACACACCTCATCTTTTACCCATGACAACAAGACCTAGGGGTGAACTGCTGAGCAAAATCACTGAATTGATGTTTTCCTTGGAAGCACTGATCTTTGAGGGGATCATTCGTAAAACTCAAGGAAGTCTGAACGGCTCAGTTTGATGAAATGGTTCTCTTGCTTTTCCATGTCCAAACACTTCCTTTCCTGTGATTCTCAATACCTGACCACAGAAAAAGGCTAGCAGCTAAAAGGTTATTTTACCCTAATTCATGTGCAGTAAAATGTATTTTCCAATTAACCAAATTTGCCGATTTGTCCCGCTTGGACACTCTTATAATTTATAATGTAAAAGTGTTCTTTCTTTATCTAAAGACCAAGGTGACTGCTTTTAATTTTCTGTAACCTCTTTACACTTGATGTTCACCAGACTCATAATGTTAATTGGCTTCATATACGGATCATCAGTTTAATGAAGGAATAAATCCTATGTTGCTTTATGTCCCTCTGTTTTAACAATGATTGCTTTAATGAAGAATGTGACGTGTTTGAAATCAAAGCTGCAGGAGACATTAGAGGGGTTTTTTTATGATGACTGAAATGCTTATTTAAAACTAAAACCATGAGGTTTTCATATTTCAGAGGCTTTTGTTTAAATATTTTTCCATGGAAAATACTGACACATTCTTCACCAGGGAACTTTTTCTTGGCAATTATGAGTAGAGACTGAGAATAACACAGTCCTGTAATATAAACACCCCAATTAGGTTATGAAATTATCTCTAGGCTGATTTTATATCACTGCTGTTTTCATTCAGAGTTTAACTCCCAGTGAGTTATAAGTTATACCTGCCTAAATAAAAGGAGTATTTGGGGGTAACTAATAAACCTCTTTCTCAACCTACTTTATTTTCATCATTCCTGCGTAGATGAAGAAAATTACAGGGGAGAAAGAATTGTCAGTTCATACACAAAACCTCTGGATTGCTGTAGTCTGTTTTTCCCCACAGGAATTTTAGGATTTCAGGAGCAAGGGTAAAATGTAATGAAACATGGGCTCATAGAGGTAGGTGACTGCAAATCAGAGCATCAATTAGGTCAAGCTGGAGAGCAGCAATTAGACCCAACTGCATGTGCCGGTTACAGTAGCTACAGCAGGTTTAAAATGTACAAAGCAAATGCATTCTGGTAATTGAACTTTTACGTTCCTGGTGCTATTTATAATGAAAGTAAGCCTTCTCTCTCTCCCTCTCTCTCCTCTGCCTTTAATGGGAACTGCATATACTGGTATGCATATACTGGTGTATATTTTCTTCTCGTTTGAGAGCAGTTGATTGAAATTACATGACCCTTAGATAAAGGAACATGCAACATCAGAGAGAAAAGTCCCTAATCAGAGCCTGCGCAAGGGCTAAGCAACCAATGGAACTGGATAGAAATTTCATGATATGGCAAAGGGAGTGCATGAGACAGAAAGGGATATTAGCTAAAATTACATACCACTGAGAAGCCATTCAGTATGCCAGGCCTGATTCCATGACCTCTTGTCTTGTTTATGTCCCTGCAAGTGTTATACTCATTCAATCCAGACCGCAAAAAGCTTCATGTAGGTACACACAGACCTTCACCGCTGTTCTCCATATAATTCTCTTAGACACGGTGCTGTATGTTTCCTTTCAGAGGACCCTATGAACACCTTATAAACAGTCCACAAATCACTCTTGCCTTCCCTCTCCATGGAAAACAAGAAGGTACCTTGTGGCATCCCTGGCGGCACACATTAGTCTGCCAGGAGCCTTACTCAGTATCCGCCATTCTCTGCCTGGAGCTGTGCCTTTACCAAACCTCCACTTACCATTTGAAGTTGACTCAAGAGCACAGGCTGGGATTATGCCAGGATTCGATGAGGCAAAACAACACTGGTTTTCAGGGAGATTGTCTAGGTTTTTAGTGAAGATATAATACAAAGGTGTTTCTTTCCAGATAAAACACGTCTTCTAACCAAGATTTGTGAATAAAGACTTCCAAGGGAAGTCTTTCAGTCTATGGCTTTTGAGATGGCAGTTGCTTGGCCACCAAAACTGGCTCAGCACATTCACCACAAAATTTGACACAGATGAAGAGTTGATTACAATGTGGATCACAGTAGGAAGTCTATACAGATTTTTTAAATGTACACACCAGTTTTGTGCTGCCTGACAATTTCATTTAACCTGATGGTTAACCAAGCAAGGTTTCTGTGAGCAGAGCTGAACCAGCGTACTGGGGTTTATGTCACCATGCCGCTTTTGTCTCTCAAGGCCTGGATTTATAGAATCATCAAATCATGGTTTAACTTAAAGGTCAGTCACTTCTCAGTATCAGGTCATTTTCTCAGGCAAGACCTGCAGCTTTTGTTTTCCAGAATAAGACAGGCTATGATCTAGCTCTGAATTAGGGCAGTTAGTATATGCATGAATCTAAAACTGCACACATCCTGTGACAACAGAAAGTTAGCAATCCCCCTTATTCTGTGAATGGCTTCTAGCAATAAACCCAATAGGAAGAAAGAAAACATTTTATTACCTGCTTTAATGCACAATTCTCTCATTCTCCAAAGGGAAGGCAAATTCACACCTACTAAGTACTCTCCTTAGGTGAGCTGCACTCCAGGCCAGAAGGGGAGAAGTGGCCTAGGTGTGACATTCTTTTGCACAAAGCCATTGAAATGCACCCTCTGGATGTGGCAATGTTCTCAAATTAGCTTGAGCACTCCATCTCAGTTACAGGTAAACTGCACCATCCTTTGGAATGAACCAGGAGTGAGGCTGTCTCTGAAAGTGAACGCATGTGCCCATGGGTGTACATAAGAATGAACTCCCGTGTATACACGCATTTGCTTGTGTGATCCGAAGGGGTCTGGTGGTAATCTGGAAGATTTGGTATCTGTGGGAAAGCCCTGGAATTTACCATAGGCACCCAGCCACTCCTCTTTCCCAGAGACAAGCTACAGGACTATGAATAAATACTCTGTGGGTCTTTCAAATAATTGCTCCATTTCCTACACGAAGAACAGGAACCATAGAAATTACCCTTGGCAGTCTGGAAACAACACAGAGCATTCCTAACAGATTGCCTCATACCAAACAGCATTTTCAAGTCTGCAGAGTAGATGGAAGAGAGCAGGGGCTTTTCAGTTGCTTACAGCAATGCTGTGCTCCAGCTTCCTTAGGGCAGGCACATTTAAGTTTTCTCTCCCCCTCGCCCCACCCCGCCCACCCCCCAAAAACAAAATAAAAAAAAAAGAAAGGAAACCATCCCAGATCAATTTCCCCAAGCCAATCGCTTCTGCCTTACCCATCCCAGGACATGCCCAGCATATCCCTTCTCCTGCCTCAGTGCCAAGAAGCACCTTCCTGTCATCTATATCTTGAGATAGGAGCACCACAGAAATCCCTTAAAACAAACATCTCTACAGACAGGAGACCATTCTTGTGAATTTGTGCTCTTTACCATTGTCTCTCTCCCACAACATACTCGGGCCCCATTGCCACCCCACTGCAGTGTTGTCCGGAGCAGCTTAGTGCTCTCCCCGCCTCAAGGAGTAGTGGGACTGCGCATACCTTACATGCCTGGACCACTTTAGTTCCAAACTTGGACAAAATGCTTTGTCATGGGGCTGAGCATAAAACTACAGCTTTACCATGAGCTTTACCATGGATTCTCTTATTTTGGAATTTTTACTTATTTCAGTTAATAAATAAGAAGAAAATTCACCTTTATTCTAAACCAAAACAACAACAACAAAAAAAAGGTAACAAAAAAAGAGCCTACTTGTGCTTAATTGTTATTCTAATGACAAGTTGTGGTGTAGTGTAAATTTTTTCCCTTGGCATTATTATGAACCTCATTTCCTTACAAAGTCCAGGATAAACATTTCCAATATATTTTGTTTTAATTATCAGGGTTTAATGGGGCATAATAAGACTAAGTTGAGTGGTGCAGAAAAAAAATAATTTAATGTGTGCAAAACTACTGAGTGCTCCTAGCTTGCCTGTGCATATTTCACCTATTGTAGGGCAGCACTATGTTAGCTAATATTCAGTGTGCCCATCATTTATTTATTAATGATACTTGCTTTTCAGTAGAAAATTTTCCCCTTTTTTTCCCCCGGCATCTGAAACAAGAAAAAACACATTAAGATATCCTAGAAAAAAATCCGGGCAGTTCTCTGGGTTGAGCAGTGACAATGAAGCTTATACACAGCTGACGGTGCTGGAAGCATGTCATACATGGACAGAAGATGCAATGTTGGATACAGAAGCTGCCTCTGCCAATTCACTCCAAATGCTGCCAGTAAAAACTTCTGCCTTCAGTTCTTAGGGCCTCTACCAAAAGAAGCAGAGATGAAACACCAGCTGAAGTCACCATTCACAAAGGACCTCATCCAGACTCACTGTAGATATATCTTGTCCCTCCCAAGGTGTGGTTCCTACAGACTTAAAATACTGCAATACTTTCACAGTGAAAAAGCAAAAGTGCAAAACAGCACTCTGGAAAATAAACTAGTAAAAGAAGATCCTTTATGACCCTCTATGCTTCCCAAGGTCCCTTTGCCAATGGCACTGAATCCCATGGCTGGGTGTGGCTGATGCAGCAGTTAGAACCACCGTGCTACCAGATTTACATTCCACTTTGCCAGGGCGGCCACATACCAAGATCAAAACGCTTTCACTTGAGGAATAACTACTGGATCCTCCCTGAAGGGAAAAAGGTTTATTCTGCTTATCTGTTATACTCCTTGACACAAAGTCAGAGGACTTGATACAGTACCCACTGAGGCCATTGGGAATGTCCACTCTTCTGGAAAATTACTTGATTCATGACTCTAGGGAGGAGGTTCAAATACAACATACAAGCCAAACCAATGTTACATTACTTTTATTTAAAAACTAACATTTTATATTAGAGATTCATTTAATATACCCCAAGTTTTTGAGTGTTAAATAAAATGTATTTATTACAGACATCAGTATTTACAGAAAGAAAAACATTACATACATATTTTTTTATTTTTAAAAGACTCATTGGAGTAAAAAAATTCTCCATGAAGATTCTGCCCATGGGAGATGTCACATTCTGTTAGAGGCCAGCCTCCTTCACGGATTAATGGAGACAAGAAACCTAACTAGGCTTAAGATACAACTCAATGAATTGACTGAAGAACTGCAAATGGGCTGGTTACCTGCATGAAATTGTAACAAGACTGAAAGACCTTAAGGGGCCCCTTCCAAGCCTATGTCCTATTCTACAAGGAAGAATAGACAGGAATCAGTGAGTACCTTCCACCAAACTTGCCTCAGACGCTGGACCAGGCCAGCATCTAGCATGTTCTAATGGACCTCTAAAGCTTCACGGTTTTCTTTCTTCTTGCTGAACTATTCTGACCCAAGCTTAGGACCCCATTGTACAGCAAATACACAAAGGCAATCTCTGGTACCACACAGCCTAACAGCCACCACAGATTGTGGTGTAGGGGAACAATATTACAGAGAGAGGCACTGGCCTCACCATACAGAGCTGCAGCCCTGAGTAAGAAGTCAAATATGCTGATTCCCAGACAAATACTGACTTATGTGCTCCTTCACACTGGCTAGCAAGTCCCATGGGGACTTATGAGGAGGTCTCTGCATTTGGTAGAGCTGCATAAAGTTCAGGGGAAGAAGTCCATTTCCTGGCAATGCATGATCTGCAGGTGATAGAGCCTCTGAGACTAGCTCTGGGCAAACACTTACCCAGAAAGCTCACAGTAGGACTGCACATCCCCAGTGGATCATGCAGCCAAAATTGAGTAAGGTTGCGTTACTAAGATACCTGCATCCCATCCTGGATTGAGGCAAGATGCCATGCCTGTTAAATCACTGGAAATTCTGAGCCTTGGAATACAGAACAAGACCTTAATTTGAACAGTCAACTTAGTAAGTTTCAACTCCTTCACATAGCAAGTTCCTGATTTTAATAGTTTCCTTGGTGTACAGGCACTCTAAGAGCTCTCCATGAAGGTCTTGAAGTCCACAGCTCTTCACAAGCCAGCCACCTTTTCACACAGCCATGGTGAGAGGAGAAGGATTTTAAGGACAGACGAGTTTCTGTCTCTCCTCCCCTGTAAACTGAAATGCCATCTCCTTTGGTATCTTCAGTGGCACATGGGGAACTGAATCCAGGTGCACACCAAATGCAAAGAAAGAAAATGTCTTGCTAATGACAACCACACCTTGTTGCCACCATGTCTTTATAATTTTTAAGGACGACATTTTGTTTGTCATCAAAGTAGAGAAGATTGAGGGACTTCAATTCATCTGGTACACAGCAGGGTGTGCTGACATCTTGAGACAGTTTCAGTGTATGAACAATGGACTGAACTGTAGCGTGGTTTGTTGCATTTAGACTTTCCCCCAAAGGGAAGAGACAGGATCCTCTGCAATAAAATGCATTGTATCCACTTGGGTAAATAATCCATCCTGACCAGCCAATAGCATGGAAGTCTACATAGAGTTCCCTTCGGTGACATGCTGTTAGCGGGCTTCTGGCAGCAGGGGCTGCGGCAGCTCGGGGTCTTCTGCTCATGCTGGCACTGCTGCTTTTCATGACACCAGCTTCATGAGAAACACTTGAAGACTCAGTTGTGGCAGGGTTGATTTCTGATTCTGAAACAAGTTGTATGTTAATATATCACAAATGAAATTAGTTTACTAAATACAATCTTCTGCATGAAAGTCTATTAAATAAGTCTATATCAAAGTCTTCAGAGTAGATTAACAGCACCTAACCTGTGAAAGTAACAGAAGGGTGTGCATTCAATTGCCATTTCAGCCATACTTCCAAATCTGTCAAATCTTGTGTTTCACTTTGTGTCCTGAAAAAGCTCCAGTTCAGCAGAAATAGAAAGGAAAAACGCAGTGATCTACCAAATATTCTGTGAACTCTACAGTCCCTCTTCAGGGCTGAATGGTATTAACAATCTTCATACAGCCACTCCTACAACACACATTATTCTAGGCAGTGCTAACAGAGGGTGGAGATCTCAGCCTTTTTCTCTGCAGTATTCTGCCAGGAACTCTACCCATACACTGGCAAAGCAGAGTGTGCAGTAACCTTGTAATGTGTAGAGTAACATTTTTAGAAATCTATTTTTCAAATTTTTGATCTAAAAACCCCACCAACAGGTTTACAGAACTCTGCTAAAGAATGAAACTTACTGACAATAGGATGCTTTCTTAAAGTATCTTCTGGGAAGCGCTGAGGTCCATGGAGACCTCAGGATTCACACACAGAAGCTGAAATTCACTGATATGTAGAACAATCTGTGTAGTCACTGACTACTAACAATAGGCAGGTCTAGGCACTTTCTTCATTAAGGTGTTTCTCAATCCTGACACAAGATCGCATGCAGAGCTTGATGCTCATTAAGCTGGGATCTAGGATTTCACTATTAATTTTTATTTGTAAACAAAAATAAACAGGACAGCCTCATTTTTATTTTTAATCAATTTCACCACCTACTTTTTAATATCGATCCAAGTCCTACCTAGCTTCTTTCTGATATACAAATACAACTGTTTATAAGAAAAGCCTACCAAGCCAGAACAGCAGGATTTTTGCCACTCCTCCCAGCTTTTGCTCTTTGCATTTATCAGGCCCTAAAATCCAGCCTTAGTTGGTTTTACAGAAGGCTGGTGGGAGAGGTAAGACACTGCTTTGTAATTTAAGGCACGAGGGCGTTGTCTTTGATGAAAGCAGCCGTAGTCACAAATGCTAATTAGTCACTGAAGTTAAATCGGTGCTTAAAAACCAAGCCAAGGACAGAGAAGTTCAAACTGCTTATTTAACAACCTCTTTCACTCTTAAAATCACATGTAATGACTCTACTTACAGATACTTTACCAGAATTTTCACAAAGTTTTCCAGGTCACTGAGTTTTTTCAGTCTAAACCTAACATACAATCTTCATGCAAATTTCACCACCACAAAAATAGTATGAATAGTACTTAAAAACCAGAACTCACATAACAAACTAAATAAACCAGATTCCCCTCAGGACTAATGAGTATTTCTGGCAAACATAATTTTTATGAGGGGAGAGGCAGCTTTGGATGCTGGTGACCTACTAGCAAGAACTACTAAATCAAGTTCTGATCACTGTCAAAGCTGAACTTCAAACCTGTTCAACACTGCAAGTAAATAACTGAGGTTAGGTCTACATGAGGTAGCAGGAGGTAACAGAAGATGAACAGGTAATTCATATTCTAAAAGTGAACTTACTTGTAGCAGAGGGTACAAAGCTGTGAGACCTCCGTTTGTTACTGTTCGTGAAGAGGACAAGGAGTGCATTTCTACTCTCCTGCAAAGTGCCCTGCTTCTTGGCAAAGGTAACCAGGTGGTGTTCCATTCTGCTGTTGGATACATGTGTCGTAGTTATCCAAAAGCCATGGTTGGAGCTGCTATTTCCAACCCACTTGGAAACCTGGTGCAGACAGGGAACAGAAAAAATATTGGTTCAATATTCTAATTACAGCATTATGATTAAGCAACGTTTATATTAGGAAAAGGAAACAGGCAACAAGCTATGAGAGCATAAGGACATATATTATAACAGAAGTGAGATAACTATATAGCTGAGACTCCATTGAGTTTAATATTTAAACTAGTAATTCAACACTTAAAAATACAAAATAGCATATGCATTCCCCAAAGCTACATTTACAGAAAGATAATTAATTTTAGAGAATTTGCCAGTGAACATGTGAGTGTAGGAGTTAATATTAAAATAAACTCTCTCTGACTTTCAGCAGAAATTTATTTTTCATAGCAATCTCAACAGAGTTATTCGAGCTCTCCAGGCTTTTCATACCATTAACACTCATGTAAATCTAAAAATCATGACATTTGAAGAAACTCACAATCAAGCAAATTTACTTATCTAATTGTTATAATTACACACTGATAGATAAGGCCAGGCCATTCTCTAGCAGGAATATCATGACTTAAGATGACTCAACCAATCATCCAAGCATGCTGTTCAGTCTGATCATAAAGTTTAGGCAATGAAAAACACTGTGCCAGAGTACAAACCTGGCAAACCCACAAAACTGTATGTTTTAAACCATGTATGGGTTCTTTTGCTATGGAAAGGCATTCACCTACTATTACACTTCATGGATATCTACAAAACAAATCTTGAAGCTCACAAATACAAAAGTCTACGGGGTAAGTTGAATAAAAGGCAATCCAACCACGATAAACTCCAGAAACACAACATTGAAGCATACTGCTCTACAGAAATATCATCAGAATAAAAAGGAGAAATGAAAACCTATTCTTAGTACACAACCAATGCCAAATATTTTGGCAGTCTAAGGACTAACACAAGGTTTCGATCACAACGACATACTTGGCCTGATGTCTCTCCATCGACTAAATTTGGGTTACTCAATTCCCACCACTCTTGTGCTCCCAGCAGCTCATAAACACTTCTTTAATTCAGGTAGCACTAGGTGTACTTTTAAGGGTAGAGAGAAAGCTTCTCCCTCTGCTGCTGTCCTTCAGTTTGAATTGACCTCAAAACCCAGCATAATGGCAATGCTGGAGCTATGAGCTGTTCCCTTAAAAGATTTAGAAATAAAATTATGTCAGACTTCTCTGCTTACTGTCTGTGTGACGTTGAAGACTTCCCAGCCTTCCGTGTACAGGGACAACAATCTTGATGCAATGAGATGTTTTTTCTGTGGCTTATTTTCACTCTCCAAGAGCTCATACACTTCCACCTAGATAACAGCAATACAACAAAAACAATAAGAAATTAATTCAATTGTTCTTACAGCAAAATAGGAGGATGAAGATTATGCAGGTTTCTGCTACATCACAGCTGTAAAACTGTACCGTTATTCTAAACGAGGCAAAAAGTAGATTTTGGACAGTTTAACAGAAAAACAGTTATCGTTACATACATCTACTTCTAGATGTGTTCAGAGGCAGGATACCAGACTATAGATACTATAGAAAAATATCCTGACCATCCCTGACTTGTTTTGAATACTTGATACCATCAAAGTCTTCCGTTCCTCCACATATTTGTCTCCAGGGTTGCAAAAAGTCCAATTCTGCCCTTTGCCAGAGGAACAGATACACTCAATTTCCTTGTCCGCCCTGTTTTCCCATGAATCCCTGGCTGCTACTACTATTTTTCGGAGCAGATCCAGCAGATAAATTTCAGTTCGAATCTCGAAACAACTCAAATCCCAGAAAAGTACAGTTTGATTTGGGATAGGTCTGACATTGTATCATTAGGGAAAGCTCACTGCTGTAGCATGAATGACAGGGTACTGTCAAGTCAAAACTTCGCATGACTTCTTTGCATGCTGGAGGCAAAGAAAAAGTGAGGACGACAAAACAAAAATAACAATAAAGCAGGTTTGCGTGGTACGTAGCTGCACTCCTCATTTTGAGTAACAACGATCGCACAATTAAGTGTTTAACTACTTCCCCACTTACTTTGCAGAAGTGTTGCACTTCGGACCTTCTGGACAGATGTGTCCTCTTAAGCTTGAAGACCCTGAACTCGGCTTTCAGCATCTGCTCGCCCTTCTCCATAGCGCTGATGTCGAAGTAGAAGTGGTAGTGGTCCGCATGCACTGGAGAAGACCCTTCTTTAGGAGCAACGCCAGAGCCCGCCGGCCTCCGCGGGGATTCCCCGCCCGGCTCGGCGCCGCCGCCCCCGGGCGCGCCTCGGTCCTCGAAGCTGCGCACCACATCGCCATGCAGCAGCCCCGGGGCGCGAGTGATGCCATTGGCGTCGGCCACCTTGTTGAAGAGATCCACCATGAACTGGGGCGGCTTCTTGCGAGGCAGCACGTCGGGCGGCAGCTCCTCGATGTCGAAGACCTCCCGCAGGCGCTGCAGGGCAGCCGCCAGCACCTCGTCCCGCGGGCCGGGCTGCAGGGGCAGAGCGTTCGCCGCCCGCAGGCTCAGCAGCCCGGCCAGGCACAGGCACAGCCACAGCGGGCACACCGCCATGGAGGGCGGCGCGGGCTCGGCCGGGGCGCCTCGGGGCCC
>VZRN01001324.1:896304-927726 GCA_013397935.1 Dasyornis broadbenti
AGGGCGGCCAGGCGAGGGCGCGGAGCCCTGAGGGACAAAGGCCCCGGGCAGGGGCGGCAGAGCCGCGCCCGGGCCATCAGCGGCGCTTAAGGATCAATGGGGCATCGCCGTGCGCTCGTTGGCATCACAGGGGCCGCCGGGCCGGCTCGGGGGCTCGGGCTGCCGCGGGCAGGGCCAGGTGTCAGCGCAGAACGGCGCACTCGTGAAAACCCTATCCTTTAAATCTACCGTCTTTTTTTTTCCACCCGAAAAAGGCTTTGATTTGGACATTGTTGAGCCCAGTTGTTGTTTCCTGTCGTTGCCTCAGCAGTAAAAAGTATACTGGGAGAGGGGCGTGGGCTTCTGTACTTCCCTCCCGGCGGAATGCCCAACATCCGTACTTTCCCGTCTCTCTTAACAGCCTGCGGAATGCCCGGGATCCCCGGTACTCTCCCGTCGCACAGCCTGCGGAACTACTGCTAGGGCGGCCCCGGTGCCGGGGCTCGGCCGGGCTGCAGGACGGAGTCTGCAGTGCCCCAGGCTCAATCTCCGGCCCTACAGCTGCCCAGGGCGTGGAGGCTTTAAGGGACAGAGTCCGGGGTTCTGCTAGTGCAGTGCAGCAAGCTAGTGCTAGTGCAGGGCAGAGCAGCCAGGCTTCGAAGTCACTAGAGATAGGGGCAGGAATACACGTTCTGAAGACCTATATTAAGGCGTAAGTATTTCCCAGAGTCAAATAGCTTTCAATAATTTCCCTTCCCCCCCCCACTCATTGGTTGATAAAGGGGATTCCACACCCTCACCCCTAAAAAAATACCAAAATAAAAAAAACAACCCAAATGAGCACACCCCAGCCCTAAGCATCCTGCACAGTCTTTTTCAAGGCAGTCTGGCAATTTACGAGGAGCAAATAGACCTTCCTGATGGTTCGTGCAGCAGTGCGTGTTCTGCTTGTACAACACTGCGCTGTGTTCTCTTTCCAGGCAGGAAAGCAATGGGAAGTAGTTTGTGGGGCAGATAAAAATGTCTACCGCCTCCTCTGCTTAGCCACACAATGTTAGACAGGAGTACTTGCACTGCGTAAGCAGGTGGACCTATAGGAGAACACGGTGGAGACAAAGAGGCCACAGCTCCACACGGTCCCAAATTAGCCATTTGGAGAAAAAAAACAAAAACAAAAACAAAACAAAACAAAAAAACCCCGCAGTTTAATCTGGATTGTTCAAATAGCTCTGACACAGGAAGCACTCACCTTTTGCTGCTCTAAGGCTGAAGTTCCTTCGCACTCGGCTGTGCAGGTCTTCAGCTTCAAACTCCCTCCCATTGTCACTCATTCCAGCCTTCAGCTATTGTAACCACGTTAAAAAAAAAGTGGAGTTATTATTGCTATATTTGGGGGGAAGGGAGGGTTTCACCACGAGACAAGCTTGCTGCTCTAATTTGCCACATGAGGTGCAGAAGACTAATGGAGGAAAATGAGAAGCAGCAATGGGTTAATCAGACCAGTAAAAAGCACTGTTGCTGCACATAAAGCTTCAGCCAACTTTGATCCTCAAAACTCTCCACTTGTCTTCTAAGGGCTGTAGGTATCTCAGCTCATGGCTAACAACAGTGCTGGATAAAATTAATACCCATTCAGCTACCTGCCTGAGAGTTTGGAAGAGACTAGTATGATAGGAGAAATCATCACTAGACTGTTTTTCAGTCAGCCTAAAAAGCTTTGCTTCTACTCTACTGCTTCTTCACATGTTTATCCTCACAAACCCTACCCTGCCTTTGGGTCTCTTCATTTACTCCCAGTACCCTCCCTAGGCATATACCTTCATTTTCACTCTCATGGTACTGCTTCTAGACATTAATGTCTGGGCACACATAGCCAGGGTTCCCAAAGAACCTTAACTCTGTCCCAGAGGCAAAGATTTATGAAAAAAAATCCTCTCTGTTTAATATAAGCTGGGACCACAAACAACGAAATGCCTCTATCGTAGTGCAACTGCAGAAATTCCAGCCTACAGTTAGCCAAACGTAACCCACTGAGTGCTGTGTTCTTTTATTTTCATATTTCTGATTAGGCAAACAACATAATGAAAGCCTCTCTCCCTATTCTTTTGTAAGACTGCATGACTCACCACTTATGTAAGCCTTATGCAGGAGCTGGTCATAGCTCCTCTGATGATTCTAAGTCCTGGTTTGCAATTAGTGCAAGGCTTCAACCTGCTCGTTCTGTACAATAAAATAGGTTCTCTCAACTTACATGTTGTGAGCAGTGCAGCTTTGGGAGCCCAGGAAAAGCTGCGAATCTGTAGGGAACTATGATAGATAGTTAACTTAAAATTTTAGGTGGATTCTCTGGAGTTCAGCATTGGCATTGCTTTTCCCTTCTCTCAAATGACTGGATAAACAGCTTGGGTCTGAAGAGTTCACAATCATCTGACTTTCAGGTATAGCTTATGGGTAAGAATGGTAGTACTCATTATATGGCCTGCCACATCATCTTTGATGCCGTTGTGATGAATACAGGATAGCAATATTAAAAAAGCATGGTTATTGCATGGTATCACCAGTGGGCAGAGCAAACTTGGGAGCCTTCACTGTGCATTTCAGAACTTTAGCAAGTTTGGACTGAAGGGCAAGTGCAACTCTGCCATTCAGAAAGGAAGAGCTCAGCTCAGAACACACCCTCCCTTCTCTCATTAGGGTCACGTTAGCATGAACAGTGCCCAGTGAGTAGAGCAGGCTGGAAGTTGCCTCTTTCTCAACACGGCTATGTGACACTTCCTGTGTTTTCTGCACTGGTTCCGTAGTTCCTAATTTAGTGACGCAGAACAGATCTATTCTTTCTAGGAAAAGGAAAGATTCCTTTTCTGCTCCATGATTGAAACAATGATGCTCTGCAGTCTTCCCTGGGTTTTTCAGGCAGGGAGCAAGAACACGAGGTGTCTCTCTCACTTCCATAGCAGCTTAGGCTGATTTAAAAAAGAAAAGAGGAACGGCCCTTGCGTGTAAGATGTCAGACTCCTCTTTACTTTTAGTGATAGCAGAGATAGCAAAACCGGTGCAACAGAACAAGTTAAGAATTACTAAGGAAAGCTTCATCTTCCAAGTCTCAGCTGAAGGCACAGGACTGTACCACATCAGCAATACTTTGTGAAGTAGGAGTGGTGACATCACCCCAGAGCCTAGAATAGCAATCCCGTGAGGGCTGGGTAGATGGAGAGAGCCACTGAGTTAGTAAGCATTCAGTATATTCAGCATTTAGCTTGAATGTTGGAACATGGAAATTATAAATGGCCTTAAGTAGCAGTGAGTGTTTTTACCATGTGTCTAATATATAAATACCCGTCCCAGAGGAGATAAACTCCCAAGGGCAGACTCACCAGCACACATCCTGACTCCTAGACTCCTATGCAAGACCTTCAAAAACTGGACTCTCAGCAATTTTCTATGATAGTTTTGTGTAAATTAGAGTCGCTGAATTAATGATCTAGACAATAAAATGCCATATTACCCATTTTTCCAACCAGGACTTTTCAGTACGGTGCTATCATTTCCTGAAGGATTTTTGAAGGAAGATGTATTGCTTCCCTCTAAAGACTTGTATCCATCAGATGGAAACACCAATGCAGCAGGCATTATAGTGCTGCATCCAAAGTTACCCAGAGGTTTACAGTAGGAAATTCCAGACACCCCTGCTTCTAAAAGACCAGACAGATTACGCCACACTTTAAATCATCTCAGTGACTGTGTTATGCAATATAAAACATGAGAAAAAATTAGGAAGAAATTCAGTAATTTCGTAACCCATACACTGGAAATAAGCAAAATTTGGATAAAGTTGCTATAGGGTCTCTTTACATTTAAATTTTTCACCATCTTTATATATAATTTGAGAAAGCATAGCCACCACCAGCACAAGAGACATTGCATCATCCTTCCTTGTTGAATCACTGAGATACAGCTGTTCCACTGTTCCTCAACACCTCTTCCCTTCAAGAGGGAAAACTGCTTAAACTGTAATTACTAGATTTTACATAAGGATCACAGCAGTATGCAAAAAGAATCCAAGTCAGATATTATCCCACCAGTTTAGTTACTCATCTACCCAGTTTCTTATTTTAAAAATAAAATGATTTTAGGAGAAAAATAAAATAACAAATAATCAAGTTTGTCCCTTCTGTTATAGCTTCTTGAAAGGCAGAGAATTGCACTAGTATAAGGCAGTAAAATTTAGCCAAGTTTAGCAATCTTGGAATCAAATGCAAAGTTGACCTTAAGACTTGAGTACAACTGTCACATGAAGCCAAAACTTACAAATGTAAGAACTTGCAGATGTAAAAACCTACTACTTTACAGCTTTATTTGGGAGGATGACATTTATTATCTGCAATAGACTCAATTCCCCACGTGGTGCAGCTATTTGAGAAGAGGCTGAGCCACAGGCAGAAGTTAGGCATTTAAAAATACCATTTTAAATCACCATTTCTAGTCAATCTACCCATTCAGCATCTTACATTTCTTTTGTGGAGGGTCATTATAGTCCAGAAAAGTCAAAGGCCTACGACCTTTAGCTAAGTCTTTTTTCTCTATGTCAAAATTTATTTCTATACCAGAGATGTGTTTATTGGCTATAAATCTATAGCAGAAGGGTGAACACAGGAGAGTAAGCACCTGGAATCATGTAAAAGGAGGATGGGATGGGCAGACAAGGGAAAACATCTTAATAAACAAGAGGGTTTTTTACCTCCCCTTTACAAATATGGTTTGAAGCCAGAAGGAACAATTATGATGCTTTAACTTCTGCTGTTGAAGTATCAATGCAGCACATTTTACCCCAACAGTGTACACAGTCTCTGCAACTGCTTACACAACAATCAAAGTTCCTGCTATTTAGCTTCCTAGATTTTCACTCAACTGCATTTGTCTGCTCAGCTGTGTGGTCACATCCCACAGTAGCAAGATGCTCAGCTTTTAGCGTCTTTAAAGGAAAGAAATTTTCAGTAGCTCCCTGTGGTATACTTTTTTTTTAATTTAAAGTTTATAATCACTGTTACATGCTGACATGGCTTTCCTTAGTAAGATTTAATGTTTTTTCCCAGCTTGATTCCTAAATTAACATCTGTATTTTGATTTGTCTTTATCCCCTTTTTACTGAGGTAAGAAAACAAAAATATAAGAACACAAGCATTCCACATGAATGATTTTTGGAACCGTGCAAATAAAGTAGCAACTATCAGCTACAGCACTGAGTGCTTGGAAACTGAGACAGCTAAAATACAAGATTTGTTTGACTGTGCAATATTGTTGGTCAGGAATTGCTTCAGATATTCTGTGAAGATGTGAAAAGAATTCACTTTACACAGGTAAAGCTAAACAAACAAAAAATCAGATAATGCTTTATGGATTAAAAGTAGAATTATTCTGAAATAACTCTTCTACATTAAAAAGCATAGTAGCTATGTTATATTCCAGAAAAAGTTTTACCTATAAATCAGCCTGTAAACCTTTAATCACATAAGCTTTTGAGATTAACTACTTACAAATATTTTTTGAGTATTATATTAATACTAATTCAGTCCTTAAACATTTTCAACAAGCGCAGGTACTGGAAAAAAGCTAGGATGTTAGGATGCATAATTTTAAATTTTATGAAAAATGGGAATATAATTAAAGATAATAAGAATCGTTTGGTCAGTGCATAGTATACAGGAGAAGATGCCTCCCTGCCCACTCTCCCCAGCACTCAATGACTTCTAGAACACACTTTTGTTTTTCCTTTTTAATAAGTCCATAAAAGTCAAGGATTCATAAAAAGTACATGCAAATCTATTTACATTAACAGATTGAGAAGCTGCAAACTCTCCTTAGTATACAGGAACTGTGTCTTTAAAATTGGGAGTAGAAATAAAACAGGACACCAAAACTACCAGATAAGGTGAAACAGCAGCTTTGCTGACTGCTGAATTCCTGGTTTGTCCTGGGATAAGCAGAGATGCATGGGGACATGACACCCAAACAAATTCAAATTCTCTATAGCTTTGAAGAAGACTAAAAAATTGGTTTGTTTTTACTCTTTTTCTGATCCATTTCAAGTCATACCAACAGCAATTGCAGCCCATGTTCTTTGTTTCATCTTGAAAGAGGGAATGTAAGTGAATATAAATGGGATCAGAGAAAGAGATGTTAGGAAAAGTCCCATCTTCAAATGCTATTAGGAAAACAAAACATTCTTGGATTGTCTGCCCTATTCAATTCCAGCCACTGAAAAGCCAATTGACCAGTTACTGATACAGTGAAGCACCACTCCTTGCAAATCTCTAGAGTTCCTTTATCACTGAGTAAAAACAAGAAGAAAAACCACTGGAAGTCTCTTAAAGGTTTTTTTTTACAAAAAGTAAGTTTGTATTCTTGCTTCACCATTCATCTTTCAATATTTATACTTTCACTTAAAGTAAACAAGATAATTTCACAGTGAACAAAAAAGCTAAAAGTAGCTCAGCTTTCCATAGCTTAGGGATAGCAAGGACATTAGGCATATTTAACTATTCCTAGTTTAAGCCATACAGTAAATTAATGTTGCTGCAACAATGTGGTTTTCTTCTCAAAATCTGTCCACATTTTCCACCTTAAAATATTCTTGTGTAGCACACGAGTGTCTTGAAGACAGACCCAATGTCGTACTTGGATTTGCTACAAATAACTGGTATTAAAACTTATCCAACTGTCAAGAAGTTTTAAGTTTTCCCTGTCTATAGAAGACAGATGATGTGTAACTTCTAGATATGCTCCAACTATGCCCAAAAGTGATTACGGTTAGTAAAATACAGTGGCACCCTTCCCCCTCTGACCAGCTAACACCCCAGCCTATGTCAAGGTATAAAATTTTAAGTGCTAGGAGGTAACTGGGAAGTTTTAGACATAAATAACAGTGAAACACATGAACATTTAATGCAATTTCAATTAGAAGTCCACAAACTGTGTGACCAACATAACCGTTACTGTCACCTCAGTGTTAAGAAATACTGTAGCAAACACTTGCCAGTGGTGTATGGGACTGTAACTGGATTCTGATTATAATGTTAATAGGTATTCTGGTATTTAGTAAGTTTTCCTGCCATGCTTTCCATTTTTTTGTGATTAAACCTCCATGGCAGTAGAATTATTTCCCAAGTTAGTTAAACATTAAAACAAAATTCTCACCACTAAAGAAAGTTTCGTAAAATGATTCTGATGCACTTGTCAGTGAAGTGAATCTCTCAAGCTGACTACTATCATCTCCCCCCCTCCTTTTATTTATTTATTTTTTGATGGCACACTGTGTGCCCTATGACCGTTCAAGTAACAAACAGGAAATCAAGGAAGTAGTTTTCTGGAATTTCACAGAAATCAAAGTCTTACAACCCATGGCAACATCCATGGTTCTTATTGTAATAAAAGATCAGTATATGTTCTTCATCTCACTTATATTAAGATTTCTTTTAAAGAAAAGGTGCTGATATTTTGTATTGTTTCATCTATGAGGTAGATGGCACTTTCATATAAATAGTGTAAATCAGAAATTAAGTTAGCTTTAAGTCTGCAACAAGTCCTGCACCACTGACTGTTCAAGGCATTAATTAATTCAGGAATACAAAATACTTCAAAATTTTAAGTCAAACAATGTTACTCCTTTGAGAGGAGAACGGTGGTCAAGTGGACAGAGAGGGGCCTTCGCTGATCAAAGGTCATCGGAATTCTGGCTTTAGCCTCCAGACCCCTTCCCCACTGGGGCTCCTATGGAAGGTGCAGATATTGCGGAGCAGTTCTCTAAAGACACAGGAGTGCTCTGCAGGCAGTTTGGACTCAAATTCCTGCAGCAGTTCCCGAGTGCTGGCCTCGCCATCCACACGGGCCTGGAACGCCAGGAAGTTCCGTAGATCCACAAGCAGTTCATCGTATTCTGTCGAACCCTGCACTGGGGCGGGTGCTGGCTGATGATTCTCATCACCCTCACTCCTTGTCCGTTGTGGCAAAACAAAGTGGTTTCTTGCCCTCATACGAGCTAATAAAGATGAGGAGTCCAGAGCACTGGATGATGATTCTCCAGATTTTCCATCAAAGTGCTCACTGGAACTACACTTCTTTATATTTTGTTTCTTTATTGTATCTGCATCCTGCAAATAAACATACAGACTATGGAGAAAGTTGCATTTTGAGACCTACAGAATCCATTAAACAAAATCTGTCTGTTGTTTAGACTTAAATAACAAACATGACCACTCACAACATACTCATCAGAAATATACAATGAAGAGGTGATGTATTCTGGTCTCAACTTTAGAACTTAGGAAGCGAAAGAAAAGCACTGGTGGTCTTGAGACAGACACCCAGACCATTGTGCAATTTGTGACTGCTGTATCAATCAGACTTCACCAAAACAAAAAAGTCAAATTCACAGGTAACTAAAAATTCTAGAATTCTACCTAATACTACAAATGTGTAGGAGACATCTACTGTATAAATCAGATTTATTGCATAAATCGTAACACTTCACATACACCAGCTATTAAAACAGAAATGTTAGCTTGTGTTTCTTACCTTGGGCTTCTTTGCAGGTGATGCACAAGTGGAAAGTGAAGAAAGCAGCATGGAGTTTCTTTTTTGGCCAAACCGACTCCTAAAAACCCATGAAAGAATTAACTCCATAAAACATCCTTCTCAAAATGACTAGGGTAGTTTTTTCAAAGACAGGCTGGGCTTGTGTTTTAGGGTTCTCAAGAGCCCTCTGCTAAGATCTCTCTTCTACTGTGCAACAATAATGCTTTCTTTGTACTTCAGAATGGACTGCCTAGGCTTGTAACATGCTTTCATGTCTATATTAAATATAAAACACGAACATGGCTTTGATACATATTACTGCAAATACCAAGGCAAAAATTGTAAATCCTTAACATCCTAAGTAACTCCTCTGTTTTTGGGAAAGCAGAGTGAGAACTGAACTTACTTTATTCCTGATGGTGCACCTGAAAGACCACTCATGCCTGTCCAAGTTGGCACACCAGAAGCAGCTCCTAAACATTGCTGACGAGAGAGTCTTAAGGCTCTCAAGGCATCCTGAGCCACTCTGCTTGCTTCTGCTTCCTCCAGCACATGATCTGCACTGGAAGCGTCCATAATGGCATCATGCTTCATAACACTGTGTACCCCTAAAAACCAGAAGATAGAAAAGGTGAAGGAGGACATCTCTTAATTTACGTGAAAATCAAATGCTCACTTTTTAAGTGAATGCCACAATTGCATTTTTTCCTTCTTCAGGGTGATTATATTAAGCACATCAGTTCAGTAATTTCTAATGAGAGAACCCCTTTCTACATCAGTTAAGTAATCAATCTGACAGCAAATCACTTCTGGTGTGCTGATGAGGTCATTATTCACAACAGACCTGGCAATTATATGGGTAAATTGATAATTTCCATTGTTATGGATAGGACAGACAGAAGTGAAATCCTTGTGTAAATGAAGGTTGATTACATCCTGGAAATAGTCAGGAAAAACACTGCATTACTTTTATATCCAGAAGTGCAGATCTCTCGGAACAGTTTGTGCCAAGGTAATTAGCAAATTCATAACTGGAGCATTTAAACAATGAACATGTTAAGGTTTTCACTACAGTAACAGAACAAACATGTTTTGTATTGTAGCTCTAACCATCAAAGCAATAGATCTGCTCTTCCCCTCATTTGCATAGGTTTTATATACCTCTGTTTAGTCAGCAGCCAAACAACTGTTACCTGATTTTTTGAAAAGTTTTTGCAAGACATAGTCATCATTTTTCTTTGAGTCTTGCTCCTCTTCACTGTTCTCCCTTCTGTATTGCTTTTGTTTCACAAGATGAGGAATGCGCTTTCCTTCAAATTTGGCATCTTTGTGATGCTTCTTCTTAGACTTATCTTTGTGGCTCTCATGTGACAGCATATCCACCCTGTGCTTTGTTTTTGAGATACATTTATAATGGTTATTATCAAATTGACCATCTTCAGTTTTAGCACCCTGCTTTTCCCAAGAGCCAGTTGCATCACGGGTAAGGCTAAGATCTGTCCTGGCATTTGCATTAGCTGCTCCATGTCCTTCACCACCCACCACAGCAGTCAGACACTTGGCATTCTGTGAAGACCCTGCATTGCATGGCATCGACTGGGACATGCATTTGTCATCACTTTCCAAGCATTTCTCCTTGCTTGTATTGAATGAATTTGTATCAGTAGCAGCTTCTGCATTATCTTTTGCATAGCTATTTTGGTCAAAGGCTTCCGAATTTCCCTGGGTTTCCTCACTTGTCTCTATTGCTTCAGAAGAAGAATCTTTCATTTCTGTGGTGGAGTAGGAATTGGAGGACTTAATTTTCTTGTCTGAGCTGCTTTCTGCAAGATGGAGATCACATTTAGAAGTGCCATTATCAAGTGGCTTTGGGACTTGAACATCTGAACCAGTACCTGAGGGATGAATGAAATTAGTATCCATTTAAAAAAAAAACTTAAGACATTTTTTCTTCCAAACAAATAATAGTAAAAAAAACATGCACCTGCAAAAATTGCACTTGTTTCTGTCCCCTGAGACACATCTGGGCTGTTCAGAGTAAATAGTTCATAAAGGTCGTTGGATTTGAAGAAGCGATTCTGCTTAGGGTCTTTCAGCACTCTGTTTGTTAAAAACTGTTTGAAGATTTGTCTAAAAAGAAAAAAGAAGTTCTTTGTGCATGAAACAATGTCTAGCAATGTTTAAGTACTGAGTACAGTACTTAAACAGAAAACTATAAGCACAAACATTACCCTACAGAACAATTAAGCAGTGGGAAGATGATGTTATATTCCAAAAGACCATCTTGAGTTAGTAACTTTCAAACAACTAAGCAAATTGTTAAACACAGGGATTTATTATTTTGCAACAACCCCATAACACAACAGGTAACCACCATCCTGAGATGTCCTATGAGGCATCCCTTAACTAAGCAATAAATAACTTCACAGCTAGAACTTTTTTGTCCATTAAAATTGAAAAGCTTGCATATGTTACAATAAAACAACCAGAAAGCTCCTGAAAGAAAAGCAAGAGCTTGTTAAAATGACAACATTTTACGAGTTCAATTGACTGGAGGAATCAAAAGCTGCAGACTAGCTCAGTCTGATGGTGATGACTGGATGACAGCCACTGAAGAGGAAAATCAGACTTGTGGTTGAGAATAAAAGAGCCCACCTGCAGAGGAGCAAAAGAAACCAATCTGTTGGAGAAATAAGCTGCAAAAAGTCTTCTAGTATTGGTAAAACTGCTTCAGTGCTGTGTTTGTACTACATAATGCCTAGAGAAAAAGCTGTTTCATCCTGTACAAAAAAATATATCCTTAAATAAAACTGGGAATCAGTTCTCCCAAACAGTTTTTATCATGCTTTTGGCTCTGCTGACATTAATCAGGGAAATTATTTTTAAATCCAGTGGTCAAAACCTAGGTTTTTATTTGCAGGCAAGAAAATACAGGAAAAGAGAAAAGACAACTGCTTAAAGTTCAAGGTCCATTGCACTGCTCTGGAAAGAAATGAATTTCTGATGGCTGTCCTGACTGTTAAGAGTCCAATTCCTTGATGCAGTCAATGTTGTTCAAACAGAAGTGTGCCAGAGGGATGCAAGCCAAACAACAGCGGATGCTTTGTGTCCATGTGGCAAAACAGACTAAAAAAAGGCATTCAGTAAGTGCGGGCATTTCATTATTTAGAGCTTTTTGTTCACCTGAATTTTCCAAGAGGGTATTTCAGTTCTGAAGAGAGAAGTCTAGACAGAGGATTCCCATGTACATTCATTTGGAATTCATGTGAGTGAAACTAACTACTGAGAAAGCTGAATGGGAAAGCAAACCAAAAAGATTTCATTGATTTTGAAATACAAGCACTTAAAGCTTTAGCTACATTTTGGAATAAATAACATGAATATGACTAGTAGCTATTGGGATTTAATTCTTTCACTTTGGAATGATTTGGGAATAAAATAAAATTGGGTTTGCACAGTAGTAAACAGATGTATGTACCACATACATTTTCATATATCCCAAGGAGAATATAAAGAACTTGATGATTTGAATTTGCATTTCAGACTTGTTGAGTCTCGTGTTCTGAATAAGGTGCTCACTGTTTTCTGTCTATGCCTCATACTCTCTTTTACAGTGAATTCTGGATGTACAGCTGTTGGAACAGACTGATAAGGTACATTTAGCGCATGGGTCTCTTAGCTAGAGACGGAGCAGCACAGCTGGAGTCTAGTACGAGAGAAAGGTTCTCCATTTCTCAGGAGATACTATCAGAAGTTTTCCATGATGTGCCCATCCTGATCAAGGTTGGGGATTACAAGCAATGTGTGCACATGCACAGGTATGTCACTGTTATACCACCTAGGATTGCTACAAACATTTTCCTGAGCATGCAGTTGTATCCAAGAAATCATTCTGACTGACCTGTGGTATATCTTCTCCTCAATAGTACCTGCAGTGAGAAGCCTGTACACAGTCACCTCTTTCTTTTGGCCTATTCTCCAAGCACGTTCCCGAGCCTGGAACGCAAAAGGTTTGGTTACCAGACAAGAGCCTCTCAAACATGTGTCTGACAGAGAACTAATGATAACATTGTTTCAAACTTAGTTTGGACAGTTAACACATACCTGAAGAAGTGGTATTTCTAGAACTTTAGGATAACTAACTCAGCAGGAAAGGAAAAAGATTTAGAAACTCTGCAATTGTACTAAGAAATTGATGCAAAAATTATCAATAAATTATGTTAAAATTGGAACTTATTTCTAGAATATGTACTTTAGATAGACTTATTCCAGAAAGAAATTTCACAATAAAGCTTTAATACACAGCATTCCTTTGAACTTTTCTTCTTTAACTTTACTGAAATCTTTCCTACAAACATCTTGAACCAACCACTAATGCAGACCCCTCTAAGTCAGACACTTGCAGATCTCAGAGCTACATAGGATTTCTATAAAAAAGCTTTTTCCTCTCAAACTTGTAAGCACCACATAACTGCTATGTGATCTGATAAACCAGAGCCTTACCACACCATGAGATATTGAACAACTTCTAAAAGCTTAGGGCAGCTCTCTAAGGTCACAGATACAAATCATTATCTAAAAGCCAATTTGAGCAGCATCTGCTCTCCTTTTCTCACCCTGCATTGTCACCACAAACAGTCTTGTCTGTTTCAAGGGCTTGCACAGCTGTAGTCTCCCTTCAGAAACATCTGGTTTATTTATTTTAGAAACACAGGCCATTTGAACTGTTTGTTTGATTTTGTTTGACTGTACTGTAACTGACTACATGAATCAACAATACTGAAGGTATAACAGCATAAAGGGGATTTGGTGGGAACCACTTCTATTTGCTTTGCTACAGGAGTAATCATAATGTGGAGCTGCACCCTAAGTGACCACTACTGGCAACAGCAACTTAGGAAAGAGCAACACAGTGCTTTAACTCTGAGGGGATAGATGTAATTTCATCTTCAGTTTTATTTCAATTTAGCTGGTAAATGGAATGTAATAAACCAAACTCACCTGTGTGTCTACACTGGGATTCCAGTCAGGATCATAAATAATAACCCGGTCAGCACCAACCAAGTTAACTCCAATGCCACCAACACGTGTTGTTAAAAGAAAAAGAAATATGGATTTGTCCTGTGACACAACAGAGAATTTATTAAAGCAAGAATTACCAAAATGCAACATAAAAAAAAAAAAATTCCTGGATTATTTTATCAGCATTATTTGCAAAGAGGCAAAGGAAGCCAAGAGAAGGAATACACTTCCTTGTTCATGTAATATTTCTTTTAACAAATAAAAATAGCCTGATCTACATTTCATTTACTGTTATGCAATAAAATTTCTTTTCCCTCTTCTCAACTGTGTTTCTTTTCTTAGAAGAAAACCCAGCTTAAGTGTGAAAGAAGGGATGACTTTTTCCCCTCTCTCATAAAGACAGGCATTTCATTTCACTGAAAGCCTCAGTTTTGTGTCTCAAACCTGAAGCAGTATATTTAAAAACACAACAAAAAGAAATGGAAGAACTCAACCACACTCATAAATATGTATTCACGTGTGGAATGCAAAATCTCACCTCATTATATTTTGTTACAAGAGGCTGTCTGGAAGCTACTGCTGTGGTGCCATCCATCCTGAGGTAGGAATAGTTTCTGTATCTCACAAAGACTTCAAGTATCTGCATCATCTGTGGTGATGGAAAACATTTAATGAAATCCAGACGTAACGACTGAGCAACTGTGATCAACCTACAAGAATTTCTGGTACTGCAGTGTCAATCAAACAAACAATGACAACCAAAACTTCAAAAACTTTCTTAAATGACAGAAAACTAAGTTATGTAAATGGGGGAAAAAAATAGGTATTTCACAGCTGAATGCAGTGGAATATTTATACTTGATTTGTAAAGTCCAGGGCCATAGTCTCAAGACAATTAAACAGACTGGGGTGCAGCATCCCATGGAAATTCCACAGAAGCAAGACTATAGTGAGTACATAGGGAAAACAAACAAAGGCCACTACCTGTGCTACAGTCCCGAAGGGACTAATTCTGAGGATCAGACATGCACAGGGCACTACACAGAGCATGCAAACTGACTACCAACACTATCCTGAAACTACACAGCAGGGACAGCCTGGTAGGATATCGGTAAAACTGGTACAAGCTTTGACTCAGTATATTGAAACTGGGCCACTGCCACAATGCTGTGTCATTCCAGTAAAGCTTACTGATTTTGGGAACTGGTCTCTGATTATTCCAAAGACATTAGTCATTTCAGTAACTTTTTCAATAAGATATTAATTTTATGAGAAGGACACTACAAAAGATGGTTCTAGCTACAAGTCCTTTTGGAACCCACACACGTTTTAGTAATAGTAATAGTTAAAACTAAAAACAATTAGCTCATCTTACCTGTCTTGACTGAGTAAAAAACAGGACTCTGTGACCTTGCTTGTGCCATATTTTCAGCAGGGATTCTACCACTATCATTTTTCCAGAACGTTTCCAATATCCAAACTGATTTGGATCCTCCTCTTCACCATCTGGCACACTCTTCAAAACTCTGGGACTTTCAGCAACAAAGTCAGGGTGGTTGCAAATCTTCCTCAAAGTTGATAGTCCTAAGAGAATCTAAGGAATACAAGAGAAAAATATTTTTATTTTCATAACAAATACTTGTATCTATAGAGGCTGTGAACAAGGAAAATAAACAGCAATAGATTAATCCAGTCACCATCAATGTTTGTTTTTAATAGTGTTTTGATGCTAATACTTGTTTCATGGAAAGTTTTAGGAAAAATCAGCACAAGAGAAAGTGATTGAAATTTTATGTATTTGTGATCCTATTCTGGTGATATCGTTAGGAGAATTCTGCATTTCCACATTAGTAAAACCAGTTCCTCCCTAGCTGTAAGGTCAAACTTCCCCTACTCAAAAGGAAAAATTCCACCATTTTGTTTCTCAAAATTATCCTGTCCTTCCAACTCCTGCCATATTAGCAGGTAACTTCAGACAGATCTTGAGAACAGTTAGTATACCCACCAGAACGCACAGTAACAAAGAATATACGAGTGAACATATTTGAACAAACATACATCCCACTTTTGATGCCATGTGAAAAGGGTTCTGTTCAGTTATTCATTCAATAATACCACAAGTGTTATTTATTCTTCTGATATAACAGGCATTCATAAAAATGAATTAGCATGAAGCAGTGAATCTCTTAATCTTCTAGCACTACAAGTTGGATGAGCCTGCCCATAATTTATGGTTTGTTTGTACAATGTCGTTTTTCAGCTATTTGTTCTGTTTTCTGTTAATACTATGAAACCATCTGCTGCATAACAAAGTTATCACACCTGAACTGTACTCTCAGGACTAACTATGCTTGTCCTTTGCTTCACTTCTGCAACTAGATAAAAGAATGCACACAGTTACCTACAACAGGTCATCCAACATGCCATAATGTGTTCCCAAGATCACAGACATATTGTGAAGCCCATTCCATTCCTACTTTTATCTGGTCATGTCACTACATATGGATCAGTAACTCTATATATTTAATCTAACATTTCTGCGGAAAAAAAGGTAGACAACTACAAAAGTTCAACAGAGATCAGTGTTTGCTTCCCTTTTCAATCAGAATCCAGCTAGAAGAAAGTAAAGGCCAGTCCATGGCTTTATCCATCAAACTCTACCTGTCATTATCCTTAATTAATACCCACCTGCATGTCTCCATTGAGAATCTGGTAAACTTCTTTAGAGTTGATGTAATTTTGATAGATTTGACGCTGCTCCTCTGTCAAACGGCAAAAGAGGACCTACAAAACAAACCAAGCACTCAAGCCCAACCTGTGTGAATTTTACAATTTTACAATGTGCTAAAATGAAACTTCACAGATGTCTGACATGCTGAAATAGTAAGTTAAGACACTGCATAGAAATCATTAAAAATAAAAAAATAAATTTTTAGAGAAGGAACATAATCATTAGACGAGTTTCATGAAGTTTTATGTGCTCTTTTCCGTAGTTATGTTTTCCCCTCAAATTGCTTTAGTTTTGGAAGTGCTGCCATTTTCTAGTTTTAATGAGTAACTGTGCAATGCACTCTCTCAAAGCTATGTTTATAGGAAACTCTTTCCATTGTGTGTCTGTCAAGTCTCTACGTCCCTTACAACTTGCCAATTCTTAGCACCTCATGGGAACTCAAGCAGACATGAGCTGTCCTGTCGCTAGACTAAGCATGAAATATAATGATTTCTCAGGTGCTCTGATGGGCTAAAATGGAACAAAATCACTTCCTTGTGTCCTGCAATGCACCCACCACTACGCTCTAAATCAAACTGATGTAGTGCCCTGTGACAGACAAGAGCAAAAATCAGATTTGTTTAAACTATCTATGATCACATTCTTTTGATTAAGTAGCCCAGACTCTTTAAAGTATATAGAAATTAAAAACTTGGCTAAAAAAGATAATTTGACTGGACATATACAGTATGGCTTAATTCTTTATTACGTACCTTTCAGCACTGTCTTACAGAGACTGACACAGCTACTTCTCCTTTAGAGGGAGAAGACAACTACCATCAAGTATTTCTCTATTATTTACGGCCCAAATTAATCTTTCTACAGCAGGAAACAATGCTAAATTGTTTCCTGCTGTAAAAAAGGAAACAGACAGACAACTCATTTCAATGCACTTGAGACCTAAGGGGACAGTATTAAGTAGCCCTGACTACACCTCATCTATCATTTGCTTTTTAGATAAGTGAATTCATACAGACCCTGAAAGACAGTGATCATTTAATACTCAAAACACTGGTGAAAGAATATGAATCTTGAAAGCTTTGCACCTTATCTTAAGTTAAACCGGCATTTTATCTGCTACTAGCACAAATTATTTCCAAATGTTCATGAAAGAATGAATTTTGGGGAGGGAGAAGACTCAGATCTAGTAGTGAAAATAAGCAAACCTGTTCATTTTTATCTGGAAGTGAAAGGCTCATTTTTACATCAGCCTTCATTCTTCGCAGCAAGTAGGGGTTTATGGTATCCCGTAACACACAGGCACATTTGTATGCAGTTTTTACCTGAAAAATGGAAGAAAAGGCACAATTTGTATTTTGATTCTTGGTATTAATTTTAGCAACTAGCAAAAGTACATAATTGGCAATAGGAAAATTCTAATAAAATTAGATTATTTTACATGGATCTACAGTTCCATGTTCAACACATGAATTCCAATAAAATCCATGTTAGCAACAATAAAATTGAGTAAGTCTTCCTCAGATACCAGAGATTTGTCTTTAAAAGAGATCAAAAGTAGGATATTTAATTTAGAAACCAAAGAAAGAATAGAGTATAATCTGTACAAAATCAAAATCTTCATGAAAAAGCGCTAAGAAAAATACTGAAGATCTAAAAAAAAGCCTGCAGCAATGGTGGTTACCAAACAATAAGTGAAGATTAGTGCTCACTTGAGACTTTTTAAAAAAAAAAAAAAAAAAAAATCGGTACAAGAAAATCCCCATGATCACAGAAAGTAAAGGTCACTCAAGCCCTAAATGGAGCATATGGTTCTATAATGGGTAGAGGATGTGTGAGATAGGTATTAACTGTACATAATGGCTAAAAATACCTTAATTTGTCTTAAAGCAAACAATATAATAAATTATTGATATATAAAATACAATTGAAAGGCTGACTTAGTAAATTACTAATATTTATACAAGATAAGAAGGTAAGAAAATAAAACTTTGGAAATGTATGCATGCAAAACATTACAAACAGGAGTTAAAAGGATAGAAGTTTATTAGCATTTATGTGAAACTTAGTCTGCAGATTATAATGCAGACAATTTATTTACTATCTAATTCGGAAAATATTTAAGCTGCCATCAATACTGAGAACCACAACTACAAAGATTAATAGACACTTATTCAAAATAATTTCCCAAATAATTTTTTGCTTTCAAAATTAGTTTATCTACTTCCACACTTTCAACACCTAATGTAGCTTTTTAAAATGAAAAAGCATTTTCAGTTTGGATTTAAGGATTCCTCTTACTGCATAATTTACCAAAGCTTGATAGCAAACAGGAAAGTTCTATTTAAACACATCAAAATGTGGGATCAGTCATTTCCCACCCCAATTTATCTTTACTTCATATCAAAGAATATTTCTAATGACTTACACTTTAGGGCTTTTGACAAGAAAACCTTGTTTATGAGCTGTACTCCTGTATAAATGAAATGATCTCAATTATTTGAATGATTTTTTACACAACCAGCAGTAAAACACACTCACAACTCTTTTTTGGGTTAGTGTCTAGTACATACAGCATTAAGTACATTTAGAAGTCAATTTAGAAACAACAATAACAGCTGGAACAGTTTCCTTCAAGCAAAGTGCTATTTTGGATGCATTTACCTGGACAGGAGAGGCATTGCAATATCCTCCCATGGTTATCGGGACAGAAAACTGCTCCATGAACACAGGCAGTGTTCCCAATTTTCCTGGGAATATAAAGTCAAAGAGGGACCAGAGCTCCTTTAGGTTATTTTGCATAGGGGAGCCAGACAAGATGATTCGATGGGGTGTGCGGAACTATTGATAAAAACCACAAAACCGAAAGAAAGTTATTTTCATGGTTCATGGTGTATCCTGCCTCTTGCCTCAGAGGATATTCAATTTCACCATCAATAAATTCTCATGTCAAAATACGTAGCCTCACACTCATGAAAAAACCAGCCTTCTGCAATACACTGTCCATAAACCATTAGCAGAAAATTCACACCAGCAATCTGACATTTATCCCTACCAGTAAATTACTATGCAATTTAAAATTTCTCATTTTTTCCCCTCTACCATACTTCTGTAAATTTACCCAGATAAATTCATAAAAAATGTTAAGTAAGTTAAATAGTCAAGTACAGACCATTGTGATTTATGCTTTTATTCTTTATTAATGATCAAACATATATTTTTATGATAGGCTATTAGATTTTGGAACCTCCTCCCAGAGCACTGAAATTTATTTTTTATAAAGTACCTGCTTGCATGCAAGTGTGACTGCAGCATTTGGATTTCGGATTTTGTGACCCTCATCCAGAATGACATAATGCCAATCGTAAGTGTGGATGTTGTCCTGCATCAGTCGAATGTACGAGTAAGACGTAATTAAAATTCCATGGCATGAAGCAATTTCATGAATTAGTTTCACCTAAAAGCGAAAGGTGCACATTGTGAGACAGAATTCTCAGATCTACTAAACTACAAAAACAGAGATTTGCTATCCAAGGAACATGTAAAAAGTTTTATAAAAGCAGATCTATGTTTTACTTGCGAAGATAATATGTATCGGCAAGATTTGGATTGTATGATTCTTAGCTCATCTGTCAAAGAATGAAGCACTTGAATACTGTGTTATAGCAAATCAGAATTTGACTGAAAATGGTCAGAAGGAAACAGTGGTTTTTTATTTTTAATTTTTAAAGGCAATGTTTGAAAAAACAAACACTGGATTTAATTAAGATAACTGGTTTCTTCAAGTTCTCCTATATTCACTTCACAAAGCCAGCTTTGTGTACTGCATGCAAGATCAAGAATGTGAGGGGAAAATAAAGAAGTGAAATACTGAAAAACAAATACAAAAATCTTTTTGGTTAATCCTAAATTCTGTCTAACCTAATTAGTAGATTAATATAGTTGCTATCAGTCTTCAAATTTTGTGCTTCTCTTGTAAGCGCTAACCTTTCCCCAAGTTTTACTAGCCTTTATAGCTGCACGTTAGTCTGTATCACTTTGCACAGTGTTCAGGACTCACCTTTATTGCATTTATCCTCCACATATAACTCTAAAAGACTAAACAGAAGATGATGTGGGAAAAATAGAAAATAGAACCACCACCAAATTTACTAATGGAAAGACAAACCCCTTATTACTAGAAGTGTCTTTAAGAAAAAAAACAACCCACAAAAAACCAACTAAAACAACCAAAGAAAAGGTAAAAAGCCATGTCAAAAACTCAGATGATGTCACTATCCATGCTCTTTTACTGTAAAATTACTTTCTTACACATACCTCAGGATTCAAAAAACTGTTCTGAATTTAACTGTTCAATGATTTCTGCTTTCTCATTATAACCTCCTGATAAAACCATGACACATTGTTTAATGTTGACATCATGACACTCAAGAGAATATGTAATCTTTACAGAGACAGTAGGATTTCTCTGCAGGTGTGGACATCCAAAGCTTTATTCTACCTGGTACACTATCTATAGTCTGCAACTTTTCTCGAGTCTCAGCAATGGTCTGTCATAGAATATTGTAGACATCTCTACCCAAACACTTAAGACAAATCATCTCGGGTGATTTAAAATTAAAAGCTTGTAAAATATGTAACCTCTCCTAATTTTTGCAATTAATAGGGTATGTCTGCAATTAGCCTGACTTACAGAATGCTATACTCTTGTCATTAAAAGATGTTTTGTGAAAGTGCTGCTGTTATTATGGAGGCTCAAGAGACCAATCCCTCCTAGAGGGCAAACAGTGGACTAGTAGAAAACAACAGCCATAAATCACGCTGTCAGGTAGCAGAGAGAACAGAAGTGAAACACAGGCACATGAAGGCCATTCACTGTAAACACACCACAGCAGAATCCTAGTCAGGATTTACTGAACCTGTAATTAATTAAAGTTTCCTTCAAGCGAAATTTTTAATAAACAAGGATTTGTGCTGACAAGGAAGAAATACAACAACAGAGTTTCATCAACTCACACTACAACACTTAGTAAGTCTCATTTTACTGCATTGGGTACTTTTTCAAGGTTGGCTTTGCTTTAGATGCAATTCTTGGAATAATTTTAAATATTTTAAAACATGATAACAGATCTAATATTGGATACAAACTCTTGAGGGTGTGGTATTTCATAATTTATGCTATTTTATAATGTATTCTTTAGTCCACAGTTCTTATTTTATTAGACTAAGGCATGTCTAACTTAATTTTATTTTTTCTCTGGAAATACACTTCAATGAAATATTTCAGGTCATGCACTGTTACACTAAATTAAAAAAAAGTCTGCTTGAGAGAAATCCTACTAAAGCCAAAATAATTACACAGGAGTTACCTAATTTCGAAATTCTGCACTTTGGCCTTTATCTGATGCTAATGAATAGAGGAACATGTGAGTAGATTGAGTAATATGAACTTGCATTTCTGTTCAGCACCATACTTCAGGCCTTTACAATTCAGAGACAGTATTTTCTCCCAACCCTGGCTGATAAGTTGATGGTGTTGCCTTGTCTTCACTGGAGCACATCAGATTTACAAAGACTGCATGAATTTTGGCAAGCACCATTTCTTATGGCTAAAACATCTATGACAGATTCTAAGGACATACCTCAAAGCAAATGCTTTCTTCCTGTTGAAACCTCACTGTAGCTATAAGTTTGTTTCTGAAGGTACAAAACCAGGACAATTTTCTGGACTGATGCTTACAGAACTAACGTTTATCTTTTTTTAGATAAAGTAGTCTTTAAAAAAATATTTAAGAGGACCTGAATTCTAAACTCTTATTTATTATGTATTAAAAATGGTACTTTTCTTAGACAGAAATGTGTACGTTAAGACTGAACTTAAAGAAATAGACTAGTGATAACTACAAAATTCACTAAACATTCAGATAACTTTGAAGCAAGTGTGAAGCCAGAGAGAGCATCTAGTCACTTATACAATCATATATCATTTGTGAATCAAAAGTGCATTCTTCAGCAGGCTTATCACTATCTCATAACCAACCATTAGGCCTGGGGATCCATAAATTCAACATATAAAACCTCTTTATTATTTCCCTGCCCCAACAAAAAAAATCTAAATGGCACCACGAAGAGGCTTCAAAAGAACACATTATAATGTTTAATAATGTAAAAGTTGCAATAAAAAGAGCTAAAGCACTTAGTACATATTTAACAAGAATGCTACTTCTTGGAGAATGATACTAATTTTATCTGAGTTTGGTCCTTTACTCAGAAATAGAACCTTTGGCTAAAATACAGCTTCTATATGCAGTCATGCCAATAACTGTAACCTCTGAAATTTATTTTCTTCACATGTAGATTATGTACTTTATTGTGAGGCTTGAACGTCTAAAATTTCCTATGTGTAAAGTCATCTTCAAGTAGATGGTTTCACAGCTGCAAACATCATGACTAACAATTACTTTTCAGGGCTGCATTGCGTGTCCTGCATTTGACCAGAATGAGGGAATGCAAAGTTATGGATTTACAAATAATACGTGACTAACAGCAGAAGGAATTGTTAACCTCAGTGATACCTGTTCTAAAGATTAAGAAATTAAAAGTTCAGCCTTGAACTTAAAAAATACAGCCTCCTTCCGTATGTGATATGATAAACAAGATAACCAAAGTTCATGTTGCCTCTTCCATTCTACAATTTACAAATACTCACGTGCCAACAGAAGTGTTCAAACAACAGGACAAGCTCTTTGAACAGAAGGCTTTTTCTGCTTACCTTGTGTTCTATAGCATAAATAAAACAGTACTTGTGATACACTACATTAGATTTACTTTGTTTGCTCTCATGCTTAGAGGTCTCAGAGCACTCAATGTTTACGGATCAGATTTGAGTGTAAACCATAGTAGGAGCTTAATAGCCTAAGACAGCACCACAGGACACATTTAGCCACAAATGCTATACCTTGTTCAAACTGAAAGCTGACTTCACAGGGCAAGACTAACAATTCAATCTGGTTCCACCCTACTGCTCCATCTTATGCACATTTATCATCATAGAAGAACTAAATGATCTTCTGTAATCACAAATAATAACATTTAAAAAAAGACCAAGTTTTACATTTCATCCAAATACCTTCAAGAAGCTCAAAAGTCTTGGAAGTCCCTCCAACTTACTACTGTGTCTTCCTTTCATCATCTAAAATAGCAATCTGCTTTCCCTTGTGGAGAGCTGAAAGCCTTTAAATTATTAGTCATATTTCAAGAGGTGAAACTGGAACTTTACATTTCCCTCCTTTACTGTCAAAATTTTCTACCGTTGTTATTTTAGAAAAGGAATAATGTAGTCTCTCTTTTGAAGCTTCACGTATGCTAAAAACGACACAAATACTATAGATGTGAGATGTCTCAATGACTGAGCTGACATAGGCTGACAAGATTTGCAGCTAATCTGGTGCTCATAATTCAGGCTGTTATTTCATACTATTATTGTGAAAATCCTATAACTGCTTGCAAAGAAAACCAAAATGGACTGGTGAAAAGGTAAAAATCAGTGAGCCTTTCACTTACCACATTACTCAAAGTCCATCTGTAACACTAAAGAAGAGTCACTAACTGAACAGATGTGGGAAGTATTGCCTAGAATCAATTTATGATACAACAATCAGAACAGATGTCTTCCCCATTCTTCACTGTCAAGTGAAAGACTTCTGTGGGCAGCTCTGAAGAACCGGGAGACAGGCTCTTGCATCAATGCTTGTGTACCTTAGAAGGTACACCAGAAAATGCCTATTCATAAAGCATATAATTTTACCAATGTTGAAAGATTTAGTATTTGCTAAGATTTCAGAATTCCTGACAATGTTATGGTAAAATTATCAAACATCAACTTGAATTTTATCAAATGAAACTTCAGCTGTTGTCTATTTCTGCTATGAAATACTGTCTTGCTTTATGGGACATCTGTCATTGCTTAACCCTTTTTCTCCAAAGTTCTCATTCAATTGTTTTACAATTAATCTTTGTTCCTTAGAAATCACCTGTCCCTCTTTCACAGACCTGTAGAGAACAAGCTGCAATAGTGTGTTTTACAAGAAACTGCTGGCCAACCATTACAGGATAAAGTAGTCCTCAAAATCCATTAAGGTCTTTGCTGTCTGATATCTAGTTAGTCTGGACAATTATGTTCCTCCACTGGTTCAGAAAATTGTAACCTCTTCAGAGACTGAAATGACCTTCCTTGCTCCAAAGCTGATAACAAAGTTCAGTTCCCCAATCCTCCCAGTCCTCTCCTGGAGCTGTCCAGCATAAAACTCTTCTCATTTACTTCGTGATAAGCCATAACACAGTGATAGAACAACAGGTGAATCCTGGAATTGTCAGTTAATTCCAAACAGGCCTGAGCAACACTGAGACCACAGGTGCACAGGGAGTCGGCTTTCGGCCATATAAAATTAATCTCAAAGAATTTATGCAGTCTGACCACTATTTTTATATTTATTTAACGTACTTATTCTTTATGCCGTATGCCAGAGCACAAGGGCAGAAGGTTCCCTGGATGAGTATTATAAAGTTAAGATATGCAAAAGTGGTTTTCTGTAATGCCCTAGGTTATCAGAAGATGGAACTGTTGTAAGATCAGACCAGCACTAAAGTATTCATAGAAAGAATGTATATTGAAAATAAATCCTAGGCAAGAGTAAATCATCTGTCCTGCATTTTACGTGATATATTTTCAGTGTATAAGTGTTACTTATGCTAATTTAATAGTAGCAAATTTTTATTGCAGGTATAAGGGGAGCTAGAATTGGAAACTTGGGCTTTTTCCTTACTTTAGCCTGCTCTTCTCTGAATAACAGGCATCTAGGAAAAAAACATGCATGAGGTTAAGACCTTATCGGCAGTGACACCTGTTTAAAGCACTGTTGCAGCTCTTAGAAGATGAGGCATTAGGTTCAGTTCTCTAAATCTGCCTGAAAGTGCTTAAATTTTTAATTTTAAGTTGTTGAATATGCATTTGAAAGATGACAATAGGAAGGTGAAATCCTGGAAACCTGACTATTCCTGCAGATGGAAAAATTTGAGTTAGTCTGTCAAGTCCATTAATTAACAAATAGCCCAAAATAAGCACACATGATTTAATTTAGGAAGACATGCAACCATATTATTGAGGTCAACAGACTTTTAGGGCTTGAAAACACACCAAGTTAATTGAACAACAGGAAGCTATTAGCACATTAGACTGTGTTACTCCTTTTTTACCATGTACTGTAACTGCATCAATTACTTCAGAATACGTTTAATCAAGTGCAATTAAGCACCATATAATCTTAATGTTATTACAAGAAATTCAATAAATACTTAAAGAGAAATTTAAAAATGATTTGCTGAATCCTGAAAATCCATTTAAGCATCTGAAATATAAGGCTAAGGGAAAATAAAAATCTAAGTTTTCCTTGTTTTGTTCCTGCAAGATACTGAGGTTCGAAACTTCAGAGAAGTCAGGCTTTCTAACTTAAGAAACAGATGAAGAACATGCATATGAAGAGACTGACAAAGAAAACTGAAAGACAGGAAGGGCACTGCTTGAAACAATGAAAACTAACGAAGTAACTGTCATTAAAGAAAATGAGACTAAGTGATATCAACTGACAGCAACCAACTGAAGAGAAATTGCCCAAGCATGCAAAACACATTAAATATCAGATCAATGACACAGTGATGCACAGAAATGCAAGAAAAGAATTCACAAGTGCTACAAGCATTTATCTGGTGTACAAGCAGTGCAGTCAAACTCCTAGCATAGACTACAGCACAGGGAAAGCTCAAGCAAGAAACTTGTTACTATGTTTAATTTGTTCAGGCAACACAAGTCATTATCATAACATACATATATTCCTTGTCATCCCCCTTTTAGTCAAGTTTACTACCAAATCTACACAGGACAATGAACTTTTTGTTCTTTTAAGATATTCAGAGAAAGGGCACAAGCTCTTTCCTACACAGAAGCATTAAGCAACAGGGGATTTTTGGTTTTGCTAGTGACAAGAAAGAAAAAAAGAAGTCTCTGGAATTACAAAATGGATGCCAATCATTACCTTACTCTTGGTATAAGAACCAGTTTCATGGAGCACAGCGACTCTAAATGGAGGCCACCAAGTGTGGAATTCCTTTACCCACTGATGCAACACTGTAGCTGGACAAACAATCACTGTTGGACCCAATCCCTGGTACCTAAAATAGAGTATTCAAGGAAAAAAAACCCTTAATGTGAAATAAATACTCTGTATTAAGTGGCTCATTAAAATAAACATATTAAAATGACACACTTTACAGTTTAAATGGAATATGAGGGCTATGGAAATTAATTGGCAATTTGTGGAAGTCTATTTTTTAAAGGAAGTCTATTTTTTAAAGGAAGATGAGGACAATACATCCATTGAACAGTTAATGGATACATCTATCAAGATAAACAGAAACAGAAAAGCTCCAAACAATAAGGCATAAGGGAACTTCCTCCTGTGACATTAAAAATCAAGTTTTAGTGACTGCTGTTTCTATAAGCGAAATCATTAACAAGCAATTATTTTATTATTTCTATTATAAAGAATGTGTAGCTAGAGTCTCACAGATGGACTTAAACACAGATGTTCTGCTTCATACAGGTAATAGACTGTACTCTCATCACCACAGTTAACAGATAACACAAGGACTCCAAAGCAGCAGACTGCATCATCCATGGAAGTTGAAAACTGAGCTTGGCTCAAACTGTCTCATATGTTTCTTATTCATAATTATATTATTGTTTCTGAGAATTACTAAAGAAGTTTGAAACAAAGTCTTTCTATATATCAAGTTCAGAGCTGTTCTTAAGGTTTAGAAGCAAAACATCCCTTGCACACCAGCCAAACAAAAAATATTACTGCCACAAATAAATACCAACAATCATATAAGAAATACATTAAGTAGTGGTTACTCGCAGTTATTTTTCAAATATATTTGCTCTTTAAAAAATGGAACAAAATGACTTCGCAAACAAAAGCAATAGCTTCAGTCATCACATACTGATCTGTGTCTATGTACTATTCAGGTGGTAATAAACAGTGCAAAAGATCACAGTATACATTCAAGATCACACACTGATAGCAATAAAGGATTTCTCAGACACCAGCAACACTCTAATTTTAAAATAAACAAACCCCTTAATGCCTTCAGAAACTGACATGAAGAAATAATATTCTTTATTAAAAGTTTATACATATGCAGAATAAAGCATATACATATGCAGAACCTGGATTGCTTAGTATCAACAAATATTATAACACAACCTTACTGGGTCTAATTAAAAAACCCCAGCAATCCAAATGGAAGTAAGAACTTGGAGATGCAAAAAATAGTTTCAACTATGCTACGAATCCAAATAACCACTGCTACTGCTCTTAAAACGATCTACAGCAAAAAAGCCAACTTTGCCAGAACATACTAGTTTCTCATTCTTCATGGGTAGTAACAAAATGCCTCCATTAATTCCCCTGGTCTGTATCACACAAGCTCACACACAGGATTATCCAGATTTTTTTCTCCCTTAGCTTACACAAAGAGTTCACACCTCCTTGGATCAATTTTCAGAAAATCCACTCTCCTTCACTCGGCTGTGTGAAAACTCTCCTATGTCTAGTCTGACTCTAACCACTTTCCACTAGCCAACATTTTATTATTCTCTTGAGAGCTTTTATTTATTTATATAAAGAGTCATCTAACTTCTTCCAGTCTGTGCTGTTTCACAAAACTAAACAAATCACATACTCCTGCTTGCTACTCTCACGAGGCATCCTTCATTCTCCCAATCACTGCAACACTGCAACATTTGCTCTGCTGCCCATCCAATTTGTATTTGTTTTCTTTGAACAAAGGTGACACTAAAAATATTTGAAACCAAAGTCTTACTAGCGCCTTGTACCAAGATAATGATACTGCCCTGTTCTTACTCCAAATATATTGTCGTATTGTATTCTGTCCCTTTTTCACATTGTACTAATAGCTTATGGTCAATATCATATGATCAATATATCCAAATCTCCTTCTACTGTTGCTTCTGGTTTATAAAGTATCCATTATAAAGGATAGTATCCTTTATTTGTTGTTATTTAATTGGATGCAATTAGAATTGCACATAAGATCTATTCCTGCAACTTACTACCAAGAAAAAGCAAGCTGTATTTATACTATATTTATAATCTTTAAATACTAAAAAAGTTAGCAGAGGAAAACATGTTTAATTATAACCAAATGTTGCCAAGGACTGGCAAATCATGTTTTCAATCTGAAAGTATAACTAAACCCTAGTGAAAATACGAGAACAGGGTAGCAAGAGCAATCCACTTTTTCTGGGACAGTGGATTTTTATTTACTTAAGCACTATGGAAATTAATCTCTGCCACTCAAAGCAGAGATCGAGATGTTTATGTTTATGTCTCGGTATCTTAAAGAGCACAGATGGGTAAATAATCAGTGTATAAACTTTCTCTCAGTTTCTCATCTGATGCTTCAACCAAATGAAGGCAAGTCTGTAGTGAGTTTTTTGTTACACACCAAGGTAACGAGACTCAAGCTAGGTTGGAATACACTTCATGCTGACAACACAGCTTTGTCCATTCTTAGTGCTGGCTTTGCATCCAGGCTGCTCAGGTCTCCTGCCTATCAGACTACACATCTTTCAAGTGGAAACAAGTTAGCCAGTGTTACTGGTTACCAGCATCACTGCCTTCTCAGTCCAGGTGAGGAAGATCAAGACTGTCTGCCTTAGAGCACAGAAGCAAAATAAGAGCAAGCTTCACCAATGTATTAAACCTTGTTTCCTCCCAGGGAATTACTATCATCATGAATTCAATGACATGCACGAGCCAAAACATGAAACTCAACACATTATCCTACATGCAGAAGAACAGATTTTGCAAATAGATTTTGGCCTTTTCAAAGTTTTACTGTAGTTTCACACTATTTAACAGTGTCAAGAGATGTCCCTGAAGGATTTCCATCAATTCAGTGGTCTACCAAGTGGGATAGGGAAAATAAAATAATCTGTACAGTAGCATCCTTAACCAGGCAGTCATATTAAAGTAAATCAGGTGGCTGATGAAAGACCTGTGGGTTTTTTTTATATTAAGGCTATAGTAGTAAGTAACTGGAGAGAAAACAGGAATATTTTCTCTTTAAAGCATATTTTACAATTCATGTACAAGCTGAATGTAATTTAAATGTATCACTATATAAAGGTAATTCTTTTTATTTAGTACAGTACTATGATAGTTCCTTAATTTCATGCAGCTATTTACATAAGGTAAACAGGCCAACAGAAATAGAAATATCAAGTACTATTCATGCGTGCATTTGCAAATCTGAGGACACAAACAAGTATCTTACCAGTAATTTCACCTACGAAGAAGAAATTTTAAAGCATTTTTCAGTAACAAAAACCCATAAAATATCTAGTAAGTCAGGCCAGACACACTAGCATATGTTTTGAAAAGCAACAACAACAAAAAACCAAAAGCAGATGGAAATTCCTCTGTATAAGTTATTGGTTTTACTCTTACTACTAATTTTTGGCATGGATAATTCCCTGCCCATCAGAAACTCTAACTTTCATTGCAAATCAGCTTGCTACTTCCTGTAAAACATTTACCTGGTGGCTTGCCAGTACAAATATTTTAATGTAAAATTTAATAAATGGAACTAAAGGTATTACATCTAATTTAAAATTCCATATTGTGTAAACTATTGATATTAATGTAATTGAGTTTGTAAACAATCCATTTGTGGAAGGTAACCTTAGACACTGTATTGACCCAAAATATCTAGTGCGGCTCATCTGCAAAATGAAGCATCAATGCCTGGAATTCATTAAAAGTGTTACATGTTTAATTTTTCCTGCCCTACAGCTCCATTGTCTCGTAAAATTTTTCCTTTGATGTCCCCCACTAAAAGAATTAAAGGAATATTGTAATTGAAATGTCATTAATAATTCACAGGACCCTCCTCCACCAGTAATACATCTGATGAAATATTAATTGAGCTCCACAGACTGACAGTCTGCAGAGAAGCACTTGCCTGTAATTTGAACCACGAGTCCTCATATTGCTGTAGCTCAGACCTGCCAAGAAGGCAATTATCTGAATGGTCTTGCCCAATCCCATCTCATCTCCCAGAATTCCTCCTGCCTGCTGGCAGTGCAATTCCCAAAGCCACCTAACACCTGTCTGCTGGTACCTAAAACAAGGAAAAAGAAGATGGCAAATGTTTGATAATACAGATCATAACAGAAAGTACTCATCAATTAATCATCTGGCAAGGTTCTTATACCAGTTACAGTAACATGCTGGATGTGTGTTTTACATGAGTGCTGTATTTACTAGGTCATACATTTTTGATGCACTCAGACATTACATGTAACGTTTGTTCTTTATGCAACACTAAAACATTTCTAATTAAACTGATAGTCATGGTAATTAGAGGGTATTTTATTTCATATATATTTTAAGTGCTAAAAGCAACTTGAAAAGTTACTCTTATGAAGCACTGTCTTTTCAGAAAAGACAACATGCAAGTAAAGGTCTAGTAAATAATATTATTTAGAATATATACCCTGAACTGAAGGAAAAGGTTGACTTGTAAGGGGTACAGAGTTCACATTCCACTACAAAAACTGATCACATCCTCCAAACCATGCTTTTTTTTGTTTTTTCAGATAAATTTATTTAATAACACTTACTTTCTTTCAATGAAGAAAAAACCTAAGGCAAAGCAATATAAAATACTGCAGTGAATGGGATGCAGCAGAGCATTATATGAGAGCATCAGGGCAGTTCCTACTCACAGTCCTTCACTGGAAATCATACAAGCAACAATGTCAAACACATTCCACTTAAAAGAAGTGGACTAGGAAGCAAGATTTATGATGGTAAGCTAAAAAGGTGAAGATAAGTTGCTGGACTGAGAATCACTTTAGGACACACCTTTTTATAACTACATGAAATAGTGAGGCCAGTGGGAATAACACACCGTGTATTTGGTTTAAATCAAAAACAAAAGAAAGAAATGAAAAACCGTATCTTTAAATCACATTTACC
>VZRN01001324.1:927763-995767 GCA_013397935.1 Dasyornis broadbenti
AAAAAAAAAAAAAAAAAAATCAAATGTTTCAGCACCTCAGTGCCTTGTAGCTTACAGGAGAAAAAGTTACCGATATAATTTTCTTGATGGCACACATTTCTGGAGTGCAGAGAACAGCAAAGAACAAAAGACTTTTTTTTTTTTTTAAATAGGGGTTGCTCATTTTTGGTGATTTCTTGTGTGTATTTCAAAATCCTGTTTCCGTCCTTGAACAAATAATATTTAGGACTACTGACAGCTAACGACACTAATGTCTACAAAGTACTATTAAAAATCAATTTATGATGAGTTTGGTATGGATTTAGAGAATGCTAAATGGAGACAAACAAATGGCTTGAGTAGTTAAAAAAAGATGATCAAAGAACACATCTAATGGTTCAGACATCACACTTTCTGCTGGTGTCTCAAAAGCATTATGCCACAAAGCCCTTAAGAAACCCTTTTATTAGAAATTAATTCACCTTAAAATGCAGCAATCTATGAAACAACTATGAAATGGCTTGCAGGATTAGCTATAATTGGATTAAGATGCTATCATTACTACATTTTATGAAGACAAAACATTTTCTGACAAACATTAAAGAACTGAAGGTAACCCTAATTCCAGTCAGAAGCTGCTCCCCCAGACTAATGTTCAGCATGTATTTTCAGAAGACAATCATTCAATAACTTCCCGATATATATTTGTATTATTTTTTAGGATTACACATAAAGCTTTAGAATTAGATGAATTTATAAGCATATTTCTCCCTCTCCTTCCTTCTCCTGAGAAAGTTTCACAGTAGATAATTAAGCTTGTGAAAAATTCTGCTCCACAGTTATCTAAAAATCTAAATGATACAGGTGATTTCTTTGTATAATCATATAAACATGCAATAATTGTAACTATGCAAAAGTTAAAGGAACACACCCCCTCCTCCATTTTTTGTGGATATATGGAAAGATAAATTCTTTTCAACCTTACACCTATATTGCACCAATTTTTATGTTGTTTTTTTTTCCTTATTCCAAAAATACTCTGGAAGTAAAATAAAAGCGCTGCTGGTCTTCCAAAATAGTTATATTGGACTGTATTTCACATGAGCAATCATGCTGTGATGGTTCCCTCAAAATTCACAACAGTAGCTACAGAGTTCAGCTGCATTGTTGCAGAGGCAAAACTGTGTTTCAGATTTGTCAGGGAAATCACACACACAAAACAAATAATGATGAAGCCTGTTTTCTTTCTTGTACAGAGAGCATTCTCTGAGGCTTAGTGCAGACAGACTAAGACAATATTTGCAGGTCTGTTTGGTTTTGTTCCACAGCAGCATCAATGCTATTCCTGATCAATGTTCATCAAAGCAGACAAGTGTGTAGGGAAGAAACAGACTGTCCACTTTAACAGGCTTACCAAAGAACAAACCTGAGGGTCTCCTATTTCTAGCATGAGCTAACTTCTTTGGAATTTAACTATGCAGGGAGATCACGTAAAATACATGCTATACATGTCCTTGGGTCAATATACTTCCATGTTTTGTAGTAAACTTGCTCAGAAGTCAACAGTTTAATGCCTATTGACTATGGGCTTTCCTACATTGGAGATTTCGGCATTAAAGTTACAAGTCAGACAAATCATTCGACTCAATTGATCTTTCTAACCACTTAAGAAGTTTTGCCAACTGACTCATGCTTGCAGGGATACCCTTCATTAGTGAGGCTTCCATCTTCAAGATTAATTTTTAGTGACTACTCTATTTCATTTCCCTTTGGGTTGCTCAGACCACACATCCGTCCTCAAGATGAATACTTGTGCAGTACCTTCACATAAACAACTGCAGACCACATATTGGCTCTGCATGGTCCCAGCAACCAAGTCATTAATTCAATCCCATTTCAGAGCTAGTGCTTTCCTTCTGAGGACTACAGGACAACAGTAATAATTTCTTTGAGGTCAAGACTAAGTGGTTCTCTTGGAAGGGATACCACACACGCCCATTATAAACCAGGGCTTTCTACTACAGTAAGATTTTAAGAGACTTTGCTTTTGAAAGAGAAATGTTTTTCCTGCTGTATGAAATGTTTCCAACAAAACTGAATTCAAGCCCATTATGCATGAAATTTAAGGGAGAGATTATGGATGAAGTTAACTTGGTCAGCTGCTAGCTTGTTTGGGCTGTCTTTTGTAAATAGTTTTTTTGAGATGAACTCGCAAGCATCACTGGGCACTGTCTTAAAAAAATTGAAACACAAAACAGTTATGTCCAAACCTGTCATTAAGCATCAATAACTAAAGATTGAGTTGTAGAGTGTTTTCCATCTATCAGAGGAATTAAGAATTCACTCTCTATATTTTAAAATTTTACCTGGTAAAATGTTCAACATTATTTTATAATATGCATTACAAGTAGTTACTTTGAATAGACTTTGAGTAGTTACTTAAAGAAAAAGATATCTGTATTTTTTACTGGCAGAAAATTTCACTCCACCCCATCAGAGGAACACCGTATTTCTTGTTTTATCACATCTTGCCAGCATCTTATGTTTCAAAGTGAAGTTATTCAACCACTCCACACCTACTGAGGAGCAAGCATATATTAATAAAAGAAAGCATTTATAAAAATAGACAATGAGAGCTTCTCAATTAATAGTTTAGCTAATACACATTTACAATATTCACATCAGACAGTTATGATCTTGTGCATTTAGCATTTTGTGCTCACAGTAAGTCAACTTAGGGTTTGATCCTGAAATCTTTTTTAAAAAAAGAATCTTACTGAAACAATTGAAGTAAAAGTTGAGGCATCATTCACTGAAATAAAAGTTACAGCAAAGGGCATCCAGAACTCACCATAACTATTACTACTAATATTATTAACAGCATATAGCAGCATAATATTAAAATAAAGTACACAATACGTACTTAAAAAGTTTTTTGAAGAGAAATCCTGGTACTTTGAAACCCTCTTCAAATTCAATGTCACTTTCTTCAGAAAGTTCCTCAGTTGCTTGATGTTCTTTGTTCTTCAAACGTTCTTTTTGCCACTTCCTGAAGTGACACAAGGAATCAACATTCAATTATTGCACGGAAAAGGTACTGTATGAAAATGACACAATTTTCGATCAGATAAAACCACAACAAGAACACATTTTCTGATGTCATGATTTACAATAGTAATCCTTTGGAGGAGAGAATTATGCAGGTAAATGCTCAAAACATCTGATATATTAAATTGCACATGTCTTATAGCTAGTTACTTATAACTATAGTTATATAAAATAACTATAGTTATTTTCTATAGACAAAAATATTAATATAATGGAATCAACAGTTAACAGCACCAAAAAATTTGGCTACTTTAAACTCCTAAATCTCTCTTCCCCTGCCAAAATATCGATAAAGTTTAGGTATTCCACAGCTATTTCATTAATTTAACTTCCTTCCTGTAGAAGAATGTGAAGCAATGTATACTCTTATACAGAAGACTCAGTTGGAAACATCACCGTCTTCAGGGTGACGTGCTCTAAATCTGTCATTATTAAGGGAATGAGTTTTATGAGGTTTTGAAATTACAGTGTGATTTGTGGTTAGCAGCCTCATCTTATTTGGACTCCAGGCAGCTTAGTGAATTACCTTCCTGTACCATCATTCTCCCACTGCTGAAAAAATACCAAAGGATCTTCAACATTCCAACAAAATTATGAACTTACATTTCAGTGACCCAAAACCATCTGCCTCTAATGGTAAAATGTACTCTAGCTGGGTATGTACTACTCAACCAACAGCACTTCACTGACAATTTGGCTTTTGCTGGAATTCTCTCATGAAAGTGCTGTTTACTGCAGGCACACTGAATGTGGTGTATAAACTGACAAAACCCCTACAGAAATTGGCAAGGTAGGGAACAGATTCAAAACATCCATATGCTACTGTTCTGGATGCAGTGCAAAAGCAGGCTTCCACATAATGAGTGCAAATTTGTTTAAAAACACTTGTTCCTTGTGTTAGGAACAAGAGGGAAGAAGTTCAACACTTCACATACAAGAAATACAATTATAGACCTTTTCTCATGAAAGCCAGCTAATTATGTGAGGTTTCTAGATGGACTTTTCAGCAGTACCTTTTGAGAAAATACTTCAAGTCCATCTTTATGGAACTAGTAACAAACTTGGTATTGTTTTATTAACTGAAAATAAACACCAGTATCTCCAAATACACACAAATTACAATCACTGCCAAGACTGAAAGCGCTGAAGAACTGAAACAACACAATGTTGGACAGGTTTAGAGAGACAGTTTCACTGAAGCATATTTTGACCTCTTAAGTCAAGATGGCTTCAGAAGCAAAAAAAATGATGGAGAGAAAAAAGAGCGTATATGGGGAAAAAAAATAAGATAAAGTCTTCAGTTCGCTGATTAGAACTGGTAAGTTGCTAATATTTATTATTGGATTCTTATTTCATTATATGAAATCATGTATCCACCTAAGTAGTAAAAACGAACTCACTAAAAAATTAAGTGTCAGTATTTTCCACTTTTATATACCTTTCCTAAAACAGGAATGGAAATCTCTGTCTTAGACTAGCAGTCTGCTAAATATTTGACTTAGAAAAATTACACTCATGCTCTGGAGTCTAACAGGCAGATATGATACATTCTAGAGTCACAGCATAAAAATGCATTTGTTTTTCTTCAGTACTATGATGTTGTGCTATCAAGCACAGAGGGTCTTACTCTGAGTTCCAGAAAAAAGGAATTCAAACTGACAAATGCTGATAGTCATTGCTTCAGACTGTGTCACTACTAGAACTGGGACATGTTAGAACTTGATTATTTCATCTGACTGGGTTATGACAGGACTCAAACCAAGGAAGGAAACTCCTATGTACCACACTAAAAGCAAAACAACTACCGATTACAAAACTTCCAAAGGGACATCTAGGTAAACAATACATATTAAACCCAAGCAGGGCAATAATTTGTACAAGAGTTTGCTATTAATTTTGTACTCCAACGTGAATCACCACCAGCCAGCACTGGAGCGGCAGCTTCCCCTGGGAAGGAGCAGATTGCCCTCTAGTGTGCATTGGGAAAAGTGATCCAGAAACAACCAAGATGAAACTCTGAGATTAAAGGAAAGCTGTCCAGGAATTTAGGCACTCCACCTCCATATAACTACTACATTGTTTGCTAGAAGTATGATCGATATTGCAATTTCTCCTAAAATTATCTGATACTTAGAAAATATATACATCTAGAATTTGAACTAATAAACCCTGTACTTAATTTTCCTAAAAAACTGTTTCCTTTTTACATGCTGTATCTCTTACTTAATTGAAGTACTATATCTCTAAGTATCTAAGAGGTTTTTTACCATCAGTTATCAGATTAAAGAAACAGCAGCAACTTGATATCACAAACAACTTTCAAAGTTTGAAGGTGCTATTCTGTTTCTGAAAGGCTGTGAACTTAATGCAACACATAGCATTAAGATACTCTACACAGAAATTTCATTATTTTCTTTAGAAAACTGTAAATATCCAAATGGCTTTTGGGAGCCATGGGAGGACAAACACTATTTCCAAGACCAAATTGGTCAGCTGGTTAATCTGGTCTTGTACCTTTCCCTGGAAGTCAAACTTCAGAGGGAGAAATAGTGGAAGCTCATCTTTGACTCACATACACACTAACTTACTGTCCATTTGGTCAATATATTCCTTACATACATCAGTTAGACATCATTAGTATGCCTAAACAATCAGAAAATAAAGGTTTTACTATATCAAAGTCTCTTCAAAACAGAAGTATGACCTTTGAAAAATTTGTCTTGTATTGTCCATTGTCACTGACATAAATACAATTTTATCCCTGAAAGTGAAGTATGAAAGCCATATATCATACAATTAAATTTTTTCTTAATATAAGAATGTATTCAGATGCTAAGCCCATTTCCCACTTACTGCAATACCCTAGAAAGAAATTCTGCACCCGAAACAGTAATGAGCACAACTTGACTTTAAAAAAAAAAAAAAATACAGTCAGGAACCAAGCTGAGTATTTAATATAGTTTGCATTTGTGAAGCACCATATGTTTTATACTTTATACAGCTAAGAATCCCTTACAGATTATTCTAATTTGCTAAATTGAAGCATTCAGTATTACTTTTTTGATCTAACTTTTTACGGTCTATATGGGTGGATTTAATTGGTATGTCCTAACAGATGAAGTACATGCAGTTAGTACCACAAGCCCCCATAAGTAAATTAAGACTGATGTAGACAATTACACACTTGAGTTTAGACTGAAAGGTGTACTCAGTGAGTGAGACAAAATATATCTCCATTAGTGTCCTGGTTTTGTCACTTTAAAGAGCAGTAAGGTCGCTTTAAGAAAGTATCTTTCAGGAAAGGTAGTATTTAATCCTTTTTTAATTTATAACTTTGAAACATCAAGAGATTCAGTAACTCAGATATATCAAAGCAAGCTAGCACATGAAAACTGATCTATGAAAACCAATTTAATTTAAAACAATTCTTTTTTAGTATACAAGGTAGTTGATTCAAGTGACAGCCAAACCTTCCTGCTACTCAAGTGCCTGCATATGACTTGAGAGACATGAAAAGAAGCAGCTTTCCTAGCCTTGCCTCTGTGCACTTGACAGCAACAGAAGTCAAACAACTGTACTCCATAAACTATACAGAATACACAAGAAAACACAAATATGGCACTGATCTCCCACGTGACGTGGAATTCCTTTCTTGAAGCAGCAGGCAGATACATATCAACAACTGGTATGGGAAGAGTGTCCATAAGACTGCCAAGGTTTATTTTGACTCCAAGCTACTACCTTTAGACTGACACCTCACTGATGTCCATAATGTTACATGTTAACTACATATAAGCAGAAAAAGATTAGTTTTTTATACTTATGCTTGGTATTTTAAGACATGCAAATAAAATCTTTAAATAATATAAACACAATCTTGATAAATTGAGGTTTCCTCAATCTGCAAAACTTGAGAAAAATAAAAGAAAAACACGTAGCAGTTTTCTTGTTGAGGAAAAAAACAACAAAAAAGTTTTATTTACTACATATTTAATAGGCATTCAAGGTTATTTTTGCTTTGCGATTCTAGGTAAAAGAAGTAGTAAAACAGGTCCATTTTCACCCTTTTCATAATCTTCAAAGAAACTGACTCTGCCATGACCTGATGTGCTGGTTTTGAATGGAGTAGAGTTAATTTTCTTCACAATGGCTGGTATGGGGCTGTGTTTTGGATTTATGCTGAGCACAGGATTGATAATATAGAGATGCTGTTGTCATTCCTGAGCAGGACTTGCACAGAGCCAAGGCCTTTTCATGCTGCCACGCTGTTGAGGAGGCTGGGGGAAGACACAGCCAGGTGACCCCAACTGACCAAAGGGACATTCCAGATCATATGGCATCACGCTCAGAACATAAAGTAGGGGGAAGGAGGAAGGAAGCAGGGGGTGTTTGGAGTGACGGAGTTTCTTTCCAAGTCACTGTTACACACGATGGGGCCCTGCTCTCTTGGGAATGGCTGAACACCTGCCTGCCCAGGTGAAGCAGTGAACTCATTCCTTGTTCTGCTTTTCCTGCCCAGCTTTTGCGTTCCCTATTGAACTGCGTTTATCTCAGCCCATGAGTTTTCCAGCTTTTAACCCTTCTGATTCTGTCCTGGTAGGGGAGTGAGTGAGTGGCTGCATGGGGCTTGGCTGCTGGCTGGGGTTAAACCATGACACCTGAGCATTCCATTGGACAGGAGGCAAAAGGTTTAGATCCCACCAGCTCCAATTTTGAACAAACACTTCTAGACAAAGATGGTTGCTACTGAGTATGACAAAATAGACATTGATAACATCCCTATTGATGGGGATCAAGTCTCTGAGATATTCCAGTACCATCCTAGGGACCGACTATCCAAGCCTCTGGGTTCAGCTGGTAATAGCCAGTATGATGGAAAGCTGGGAATGACGATACGCTAATTTTCACTGAATATTTAAATCACGTTAAAGGTCAAGACAGTTTCTTTAGTTACATTACTCTCCATAACCCTGGTGTTCCTTGGTACTGTTCACTGTTCTACCAATCTGTGATTCACCTTAGACATCGACTTTTCTAAATAGATTTCATCTGCACATCTGCAAGGCAACATGGCTCCAATAACAGTAACTAGAGAAAGGCAAGACACATGCAAGGGAAAAAACCTGAAATTCCTGATAGCCTAAGCTGAATTCTGCATAGCTAAACTTTATTTTTTCATGTTCCTCTGATCACACCTTGCTCTGAGTGACCAGGCCAACCTCTGTAAGTAGCCTTTAGAAAGACAGCAAAGAGTCAGCTGCTCTCCTGCCTGACATTTTCTACAGATAACAGCTCCTGTTCCGACAACAGTCTCTTGTTCTAGAGATTCTCTGCAGTCGTGCAGTTAGCTAATTATCATGCTTTAACAACATCAATGTAGTTTCCCCTTGACACAGACCAATCTCTTGAAGTCCCATCTCTGAAAAGTTTTAATGTTAAGGAAACTCATTTTCAATCTCTAAGAGTGTAGGTCTGAATTCACTGCCAAACACAAGACTAGATGTTCAGAAGAATAAAGTAATCCTGAAGGATTTTCCTCTGCCTCTCTCATGGGTGAAATATACCATAATCTCACCCATTCGTTTGCATTCAAAAGTAAAACTGACATGAAACAAGATATAAATGTAAGCAAATGACAGCATTTCTAGAGCATTCTTAATATGTTTCTTAATTCACTACATTTTATTTTCTCATGGCATTTCTCATAATGAAGATTACCTGGGGGTGTCAGCATAAAAACATCAATGTGGACAGCTGCAGCTTAACAGCCACAATAACTGTAGCTATGAAATTTTTAAGAGATGTAGTGTTTTGGTAGCAATTACAGTTATTGATATTTCTAAAATTCATTTAGGCTTTTATTGTAACTTCAGTAACCAAAAGAAATGTAGTCTATGATATGACTTTGCTAAGGATAAATTGTCACAATCTTAACGTTATTAAAAAACGTTTTTGAATGAATTTAAACTGTGAGTCATATTAAAACTTTCAATCAAAATAAATTACTCTTGATGAAAACACTGAATTAAAAATGATTTAATATTGGTCTACTTTAAATGTGAAGAATACAGTTTTATTCAATAAAACAGTAAATATTTTACTGATTAAGAACAATTAATTTTTGTTAATGCATCCAAGAGAAAACATATTTCTTTTTGACCCTTTGGACATTGTTAAGATTAGCCTCTTGCCGCAATTTCTATTCATAGGTAATAAACTATGCTTTAATTTTGAAAAGCAATATCCTGGGATTGCAAACCTATTGCCTTACATCAGCTCCTGATCTGCCTTTGCAACCTGGGATGTGAAAGTGAAGTTGGGCTCTTCCAACCTGAGGTTTTCTACAACTGAAGGCACTTCTGCTACCAGAAGATACCTCTTCCTCCACAGCAACCCAGGCTCTCACCACAGGAGAGATGTTTATACCTCTACTTCTTGATTCCTTCTCTGACACAACTTCATTTAAATCCATAAGATTTTAATTTCCATAGAAGTGTAAAATTTGAGCCTCCCAAGCATTAATCAAGTTCTTATGCTAGGGTTTATCTCTACATCAATCACCCTTCACTGACAGTCCTCTTCCTTTCATGCTAGAGAAGCTGTTTCCCAGTTCCACGATTTTCTAGAGGACTACATGACTATCTGAAGGATATTCACTAAAGGTAGCTAATTAAAAGTACACGTGCCATCAACAAGCTGAAGTTTATTATATAAAGCTCAACCCTTATACTAAAAAAGAGACCACATTCCAGTGGTTAGAGGACAATTAAAACAAAACAACCATTTTAGTGATCTTGATCTCGACTCCCAGTATGTGCAGAAATCTTGTAACTTCCCTGGCAAGTCTAGTCAGCATTTTAACAGCCTAACTTATTGCATGTCAGCCTAAAACTGCACGTCATTTCATTGCCCCTTCAAAATGTTTCCTAGAAAGATGTAAAAAATGGAAACATTGCCAGTCTTATTGTTTGGAGCTCAAAAACTATGCTATCTGTAGAGAAAACATCTCAACAGCACACTGTAGCTGCAGAGATCATAGATTAGCACAAAGTGATACACAAATAAGGACCTATGACAACCTGAAAAATTTAACAGCAAAGTTCCTGTAATTAAGCTCCGTATCTGAATCCTTCTGGAAGGCTGTGATCCTTCTGAGTACTTCACTTCCCTTACTTCAACACACTCCCTAGCAATCTATTACAGACGCTGTCCTTTGAATGTTCAACATACTAATTTATTAGTATTACTAATAAAAATGTCTAGGACCAACCTTAGTCTCTGTTTGTAATAGTCCACATCTCCATCATCTTTCCATCTTCTCACTTTGTGCTTCCCTGGTGTATGCTCTTCTTCCTCAGAGCTTGGAACAAAGTCAGCATCATTTTCAGCTTCTTTAAAATCCTTCTTCACCAAACGTTTTCTTTTTTTTGATAAATTCTTGAGTTCATAATCAGAATCATTTTCAGCAAGAGAAGACACCTGTTCTTCCTCTTCTGCTGCTTCTGGATCAAAGAGCTCCTCATCAGGTACATACTCAGACTCCCCACTATCATCCTCTTGTTCATGCCTGAACTTCTTGGCCTCAAGATACTTCTTTTCCTTTGGGATCCTGGCCTTTGAATGAATCTGAAGGGCATGCTTCTGAAGCTCTCTCAAGTGTTTTTTTAAGCGCTTATCTGTTTTTGAGAGGGCTTTACCACTTTTTTCCTTTGTAGCAGCTGCAGGAGCCACACACTGAGCATTTTTGGCTTGCGCTTTCTTCTTTGCTCCTTTACGCCGGGATAACTTCTTTCTTTCAGATGACAGCTTAGCTTGGTCTGCTAAGTACTTCTCAAAATCAGATGCTTCATTTAGTCTTAACTGTCGTGCCTTCCTCTCTGGCTTCTGAGGTATTTTAGTTCCAAATGGAGTCATCTGACCAGTACGAATGAGCTCTGCCCACTCTGTTTCCTGAGCAGGCATAAGCATACTGCCAAGAGATGATGGACCAGGTTCTGTAACAAAAATCAGAACATACAGCTTGCCTTTAACACCTTCTGTATAACTAAAGCACATGAACAAGGGTGTTACATGTACTATCAAAACGTAAATACTTCTGAAACAACACACGGCAGCAAGAACTACCAAAAAATTACAGCTCCAAATGATACAGGAACTCTTAAGTAATGTACCACCTATGCTGTCAATTCCACCCATATCACCATGTTCAGTCCAAGAAACCACTGTGTTCCCATATACTGCCCATTTAAATTTTATTATTGATTTTTCAGTCCTACTCATAAGCTTGAAATCTGACATTTTGATTAGCACACCAGAGGAGACATAAATTTTACAAAACACAGACTGTCCTACCATATGCTTCAAAAAAAACCCCAAAAGCCCAACAAATAAAAACAAACCAAAAACCCAGAATATGTCCTCTTAGCCTACAATACTAATATTAGGATGATGACTTTAAAAGTCAGATTGGCTGCACAGCATTCTGCCATAAAAGAGAACTTTTTGTTGCACTTACAGTTACCACACAAAAACTGTAACTGGTGTTTGAAAACAAAGAGAAGGAAAAGCTCTTGAATTCAAGAAGCTGAATGAGAATTCTGGCCAGAAATCTATAATCAGGGTCCAAAATTTCAAAATAAGTCTATCAGAATTTCCAGCACAGCTTTAAATGTTCCATTTTAAAGCACTGTATCTATTATACATTTAATGAGTAACGACAGTGCATCAGGCATGAAACCCCTCCAACTCCATCTTCTCCTACTGGAACTGCTCCATTTCTTCTGTTGAGCTCCACTCAGTTACATTTCAACACACTGGCTGCCTGAGTTTTGCTGCATGAACCCATTCAAAGAAAAATAATTTAAGATGCTTTTCTACTGAGAAAAGTTAACTGAGGCTTTGACTTCAAGTTTTGTTGTATCAGGAGTGATTAATGAGCTTTAGAAAATCAGAATCTACTCCAGCCACATGTGCAAGGGACAAACACCACAAAGAGTTTTCACCTCTGCAAACAATAAAACCCAAAGGTGATACACAGACACCGATGGGACCCCAACTTGCCCTGCAAAATACTGCAGCCTAGTGACTGTGGCCAAGCTTAGTTTGCAGACAGCAGAGAGAAAGAACACCTAGTAAAACACTGAGGGAACATATATCCTGATCTGAAACAAACCTTATTTTTAATTTTAAAAATCACACTGCAGCCTGAAAAGGAGAAGCACTTCCCCCTTCCATTTCTAGTGATACTTCCCAACAGTAAGAAAAACCAATTTTGTTAATGCTGATTGATAGCATCCAGCATATAAAATGTAATTCAATCATGATGTTAGTCATCTTTATCAAATTAGCTGTGAAAAAAATGTTAGTATTTCCAATTTATTAAGCCCAATACTCTAATGTGCCTCAGTCATCCCTACTCAGCTGAACACAGATTAACATCCATTTTTTAAAACTTCCCACATGAATATGCCAAGATTTGCAAATCTGCAGGTGTACAGAATAAGTGTTCTTAACTCTCTCTTTGAAAGCCAGCCAGAGACATTTATTTCCTTACTGGCAAAAATCTTACAAACTAGCTTCAAACAAAAAAAAGGCATTACATCAAAGTAGAACAGAACTTCCAGCCTTCTCCTATACGTACCTTCATCTTCCTCATATCCAATCTCATTTGCTTCATCAGCAAACTCTGTTAAACCAAGTATTCCTTGGAGACGTTTTTGTTTTGCTTTTATCTTCTTTAGCTGTTGCTCCTTCAACAAGAATTAGATAAGTAATTTAATTTTTAATTCGGTTTACAAATTTGCTAACCCTTTAAATAAGACTTAAATCAATATAAATTATATCAATATAAACCAGAATCTCATATTCAAATGTTTACAATATCACACTTGAAACAAAAATAAAATTGCAAAAGAAGTGTCACCACAACATACCTGTAGGGCTCCAACCCACAGGAGACACACAATTTTGTGTGTACAATCTTACCATATGTGTATAGTCATATCAGACTCTTTACACACACAAAATTCATGTGCGCACTCTGCATTTTTATATACATTTCTTAAGGTCATTTTATGAATATGTTGATTCTAGTGAAGGAAGCCCATCAAAGCCGATTGCTGAGAGGCACAGAGAACACCAAGAGATTTGTTCATGATTGCAAGATTGGGTTAATGATTACTAACCCACAAATAACAGCTGTAAGATTTACTAAGATTTATTTATCACCCCAGAAGTTTTGGAGTGTTTTGTTACAAAGAATGTGAAATTGTATATTAGTCCAACATCCTGATAGGTGTTTGTACATGGTTAGTTCAGGAGTGGTCACGGCTAATTTAACAGCAGAAAATAAAAAGTGAAATTACTTCAAAAGATCAAAGTTACAGATAATACAAGAAGTATAGCTTATTACTGCTATGAAATGAATTCTGCTACACTTTTTATCTGATTGTAATATCCCCAACAGTGTATCTACTTGTGATGCTAACTTGGTGTTGCTAATTTTCATTTGTGAAAAAAACATTCCAACCAGTAAAACAAAGATGGAGACAGTGTAACTTTCCACATTTGTAACTTTATTCTTCGGAAGTATTTCCTTACCTAGAGAGGCACGTAATTCAGTAAAAATCAAGTTCATTGCAAAATGAGCATTTTTTTTCTTTTCAATAAAGAACAGTTCACGAGCCTTCCCATGCCTTCATGTAGTACTTTGCAAAACACAAAGAGCAAGTGTATTGATGTATGGTACAATACATTATCTCCTGTATATGCACTATTACCCTTGCTATCAGAGTATTTTATATCATAAAACACGCCCTGTATGTCAGCTCTAAGGAAATAGCTGTCTTGTACCAGACATTAATTTCCCATTTGTCTCAAAAACAGAAGAATTCAGTCATCTTTAGAAGTATTTTTTAAATACTACAGAAGGAAGAGTACTAAAAAGCACTTTCCATGCAAAAAGTAGCTCAAGCCCAGCTTTAAATATACTGCCTGCCTCCAAAACACTCTTCAGGTTATTGTGACCACTTTATGACTTAATAGCTTTCAGATGGATTTTTTATTTCACTTCAAAGACAGTTCACAATGAATTTGCAATGAGGTCTGAAATTCCCCTGCAACTAACACGTGCAAATTTCTGCAAGCAATATGAAAACATGCAGAATAGTGATCATTCTTTAATGGTAAGTCTGGTTTAAAGTATTTGTTCCTACTCCTTCCAGCTACATTTTTCTAGTCCTTTGCCACTGCTCAGTACCGTCCCCATCACTCTCTTAATTGGCTAAATTATGAGCACAGTGTTATGTAAACTGCTGAAATTATCCAGTTTAAAAAACATCAAGTGAATGAGTCAGTGGCAAATGACCTAAGACTGGCCTGTCTGAGGGCAAAGGACAGTAAGTTTCACAGTCAGGTTCATCATTAGAGAAAGTATTAGGGTCAATTTCCAGCAGACAGTGAGCTGATCAAGGTGATGCATTCCTGAGTAGCAGAAGTTTCTCTTTTCTCAACTCTCCTTCCTATACACAGTTGTAGACATCTACTGCCTACATTACCCTGATGCCAGCTAGATTGCTCTACAGCTCCCTTAATGCACTACTCTGGCAGAAAAAAGCCGGAGCAATTTCTGACACATCAATGCATTAAACAGGCTCACAGAAAGAAACCATGTGTACTGACAAGATACATGTAATGAAAGAGGATTAAGGAAAAGAACACAGAGAACTAAGACCATGAGAGCAGAGATTTTAGGTAAACTACTAAATCATGCCCTAACAAGACTTTGTTAATTCCCCAGATACTACTGGGAGGGTTTTAATTAAATTAATGCAAATCAATCTTCTGAGCAGTTCCTGGAACTTCAGCTGTACATCTTGTTCCAAAACTTAGAATAAAAAAAATCAGCACTTTAAATTCTATAAATTAGCATGAAACCATTTCAAAGGAAAGGAACAGCAGTTCTAGACTGACTCCAAACTATATCATTAAGAATTACATCACAAAAGCCAAACCTTACGACAAAGTACAAACTAAGTATTGTCAACAGGAAATTTCTGTATTCCAATTACCTTGTTAAATTTTTGTCGTTTTACAGAATCTAGTTTTCTGTTAATATTTTTGTTGTCAGCAGCTTGAGGCGAAAGCTCCTCAATAATTTTATTTATATGTCTCAGAGATGTTGTACATGATCTGAAAAAACAATAAGATTGCAATGAACTGGTAAATTCTAGAAAGAAAAATAGCATATTCTCAATTTAGACAATTTAGAAATTCCAGGAGATTTAGGGTAAAACTTAAAAAGGTCTAAAGGTAAGGTTCTGAATAAGCATATTATATTTAAACAACACTGGAAATACCAAACACAAAAGCTGTACATCATAAAATATTTTTAAACCAAATTTTTTAACAGTAAAATTCCAGAAGAATATAAACTGAAGAACCACTGTAATATTTAGTACTTGAAAGTTGCAAATCTGATGATGACAAGCAAGAGTGGTTGTTTTCATTATTCAAGGTAAATAAAACACAAACCAAAAATCTAAATGAGAAACCCCATGTTTTCATTTTCTAAAATGGTTTTAATGGTTTCATATAAGGAAACCTGTATTTTTTACCTTTTGCACAAAAAGATTACAAAACAAAAATGCAATCTCATGCAGATTGACTAGCTCAAAGAATGGCACATCAACATTAAACTTCCCATATTCACACACTACCATTTTTCATGTTTCCATTTACACTATGAAATTAAAGTAGAATCACATGCTACAATCTACTATCATGTTTTTGCTGTTGAATTCATTTGCAAGGAAGAAGGAACTGCCCGACCCATCAGAAGCAACAAACCTAGATTTGTTGATTCATATAGCAGAGTATTTCATAAGGATACACAAACTAGCATCTCAAAGTATTATGAAAAAAAGTCAAAGAAAACTCTCCACAACACCTGCAAAGAAGCCATTATTCCCCTCATATGCAAAGAAAAGCACTAAGGAAGTCTCCGTTGTCAGGGAGGAAATTCTTGGGCCACATTTACTTCCAGCTCTAATCTGTATTCTACCACTGCTATCCTTCCTAGGAGACATATTCTAGCAGGTCCCCAGCAATCACTGTCATCTTCAATTCTTCATTCCCTTTTAACACTTTTGAACCAGCCCATCCTCTTTCTCACACTCCAGTTCTGCTGCTTTGCAGTACATCATCCTTGTGCACATCTCCTAATTTTGGCTCTTGCTTCCTTGGCCCTGGGGTCTCTTGACACTATCATCTTCCACAAAACTTTAATTAACAGGACTTTGAAATTTAAACAGGATTTAGCTTCAAACATTTTAAGTCTACTTCTTCTGCTTAAATTTGTATGTATATGATAGAATCATACAGCTTCTATCATGAACTCTGTGCCAACTACTCAGAAAATACTTCTTGCCTGATTCTTCCTCTAGTCATGCATTCACTGTGCAACAGGATTTTAACCAACTCTATCACGATTTACTCATGCCTAAAGTTTTGTTAGTCCCTCTGCTCCAAGTCAGCTATGCCTGTTAATTTTCTCAAAAATCAACTTTCAGATTCTCACATTACGTCTTATCACGTTACATCTTATGCAGACAAGGTTCTGCATAAACCGCTTACATTTCGCTCACGTAAATCTCGTTTTACGACTTCGAGTGGAAGGTGAGAATAGAGGGATAAGAAAAATCATAGGATGCTTCTTAAAGAAAAACGGGAAAGCATAAACTAATTGACAGTGCTGTGCACCACTCTTTCAATAACCACACAATGTAACTGTAATGGTTATGCTGCTCCACTCTTTCTCTCAATACCATCTTCCTCATTATGTTCTTCTGCTCTATAACATCTGAAATTAGATTTCAGTTTTGCAAACTTATTTAATTTCACATCTCCACACCCAAACTGGAAACTTAATTAAGTGCATAACATTAAGCATAAGATAGCTGTGTGAGTTCACACTGGTAATTAAGGCCTATAGCATTCTTAAGCACTAAAAAACCACCATTAATGCAATACAGTGAAACGTACACGGGGTACAAGAATTCACCTGCAATAGTTCGCACAGTAACTCTACAACGATCCTAGAATTGGAAAGGGAGATCAAAATTTAAAAGACCAGCAGCTCCTGTTCCTCAAAGTCTTCTACTATCAACAGTATCAATGTTACTTAAGCATTTGATTCTTTTAAAGTGTCATTTAGTACTTCTTACAAACACTTGTGATAAGGCTATTTTGGCTGTAGGACATTCATGAGATGGAGTTACCAAGTTATTGAAGGCACATAACCTCACAAAACATACAGAATTGAGGAAGTGACGCTTTCTGACTGTAACTTTGAATAACAGAGTATAATACCATTCTCTACTGATGCATCTTGGTGAGGTAGGAGACAAAGTAGAAAAAGGAGATGCACTCTACTCTGCTGCCTTGATGCATGACTAGATTAGTCAAATAAGAGCAGTGAAGCATTGTCTGATGTGAAAAATATTTTCTCCATTTTTAATGAAGCATTGTCTGATGTGAAAAATATTTTCTCCATTTTTAAAAGGTGAGTGACTTCAAAGAGTACGTGTGATCTAGTGCTTTCAAAATATCTTTTCCTCTTCCAGATTTTAAAAACATGAAACCAAGTCTCATTAGATTGGCAATAACGGAAAGGAACAGTACGAGAAAACACAATTTACCTTAAGTCCTCCAGTACTGACTCATATTCTTTTGATGCATTAGCTATTTTTGCTGCTTTAGTTGCTTCATTAATTGCATTATCTACTTGCTGAAGAACTCCTTGCTCCAACACATCCTGGTCATAGACATCAACACCTAAACCTTTGAGCTCAGCAGCGTGGGCACTACATGAGACAGACTGAATCTGCTGCCTGTTGATCTGTAAAAGGGGATGTGCTCTTCTGGGTACCTCCAAAGGAACAGCCACGGAAGTGGAAGCCTGGCTGTCAGAGTTGGGAATTCCGATACTATTACCCACACCATTGTCACAAATGCCATTTTCCTGTTCAATTCCCAATTCCTCATCATTATGCAGGCAATTATTGCTTGAAGTAGAGGCAGAGTCTTGTTCTTGGACACTGTCTGGCAGGCAACTCTTGTCTGTTGGCATTCTCTGCTCAAAAGCAACAAAGAAGAAGCACATTATCATAAGAACATTCACACATACAAAACTCCTCATGAACACTGTGTCCCCCCAAAAGTAAGCAAACTAATAAGCACATTTATGATAAATTCTCAGTTCAAACCACCTGATACTCTACTCCTCCATGAAGCCTCCTTGCAAAGGCATCTCTACACCAGCTTCCACAATCAAAAGAGGGGCCAAAACCTCTCAGAGACAACTATGTTTAACCCTCCTGGAAGACGTTGATATGAAGACAAATAAGACAAGATGTCAAAATTACGCTCCTTGCCAGACAGTGAACTCAGTATTGTGTGTCAATGGTCATGGTCCAGAAGACTGTGACGTGACGAAAACATACCCAACTTAACATACCCAAACACAATAAATACAACTTTTTGAAACAGATTAAGACACGCCATTGAAAGCGCCAATGAGACTAGCTCGCTGTAAGCTTTAGTTTGACAATTCAGCTTTAAAGTGGAGCATAAAGCACCTTAGTTCTTAGGAAATTAATGCTGGACTGACTTGCTACAGCAAGAGTGGAGCTTGTATGGTTCAGCAACCTCTCCCAGCATGGCAACCCATGAGTCTCAGTCCCACCTCACGGTTTTCTCCCAAACGCTCGGAATACGCGCGCACCGGGCTTGGTCCTGCATTCAGGCAGCAGGTACCACACCACGCCCCGGTCCGCCCCCTCCGAGGAACGCTGGGCCCCTCAGCCCCACCTACACCAAGCGGTACTCGGGCAGAAGTGGTGCTTCACCCACCTCTGTCTGCAAGCGAGCGCTGGGCTGGGACGGGGCCGCCGGCCGAAAGTTGTCTCCGCCGCAGCGGGCGGCAAGGCCCGGCTGGGATGGGCACGCGCGGGGCTCCGGCTCTCGGCGGGCTGTGGCCGATCCGCGGCCCCNCCGGGCCGAGCCGCACTGTTTCAACCGGGATGGCTCCAGGCACTGCGCCTGCGCGGGATCGCACCGCGCCGCTGCGTCACTTCCGCTCCGGCAGGGAGGGAGCGGCGCGCCTGCGCGGTGCGGGTGGTTCTGAGGTGGTGGGTGCGGTTGGATTGTGCGTGGTGCGGTGCGGTAGTCCGGAGCAGAAAGCGAAATCTGCTCCGGGAGTCTGTCCGTTTTCTCTGCCTTTTTACCCTATTTAGCTATCTCCCCATTTCAGCGTAATGAAACTCCAGCATCCAGCTCCCCCTCCTTTGGGCAGCAGAGCTGAATTTATTTGCTGGCAGCCTTGGGCCAATTGTGAAAGCTAGCTATGCATTCTGTAGCAGAATACATAGATATTAACGAATAATGTCCAAAAGTGTTGGTGGCTTTATTCTAGCTTAATTCTGAACTACAATTTCAGGTTCTTGACTGAAGATGTTCCTTTTTGCCCCATTCCCTTATTCCCTCCTTATAATGTCTACGAGTCTTAGGAAAACACAGAATGGGTTCTCTATGTCTGTGAGACCAAGACCCGAAAGGTCGTCAGAGGTCATCAGGCAGATAAAGCAGTGCTATGTTGATAAATTCCTGTTTATTTCCTTTGCTCTGAAATACACTATTACTGCAAAAATCCTTCAGTATTTAGTGACTACAGTGAGGAGGCTTTTAAAAAATTTTCATTGCCATGTTCAAAGTAGAAGGAATGATGTTTTGTAACTGTTGAAACAATTTGAAATGTGAAGTGCATAGTCTTGTAGCAGCTCTCTCAAAGTCTTTTGCGAAAGGCAGCAACCTGGGAGCATTTAAGGACAAAACAACATCAAACTGTTAACAAAATTTAAACTGTGGCATGGAGGGGTAGGCTTCATTTTCCAGAAACTGATTAATGAGTGTGAAGATAGTCTTTCTGGGAGTGTTCTGAAACCATGATGCAAAAGTGTGGGAGCCTTTTGTGCTTGAGAGCCTGGTTGTGCTGTTAAGGGTGTGACCTGCTGACAGCTGGCCAAATCTTCATTCTTGCTTTTCAAGTAGGCCTTTCCTCCACAGATTTTAGTATATATTTTGCCAGGCTGAAGGCTAAAGGAAGGACTTTGTGACAGAACATATTTATGGATTTTGTTCTGAGGAAATGCTGTATGTGAACTATGTGAACTATGATCTCAATAGAACAAGCACACAGAAAGGCTAGGACTGACTAAGAAAACAGTAGTCCAAACCAGTACATTTTCAGAGTCAAGTGACCACTGGATTTGAACATCTTAGCACTCGCATCACACCAGTGTTTACATGCATTAAGATGACCTGAGATGGCTGAGCCTTAGGCATGTGACTGCAACTTTTATTTATGAAGCAGTCTCACTGGATGCAGTGCTTTGCTAAATATTTAAAGATGCTCCTTTGTCCCAAAGTGCTTAGGCCTAAGATTTTAATTAATTCATAGAGCTGAAGGCCAGACAGGACCATTAGATTATTTGTTCTAACCTCCTGTGTGACACACAGTTAAAATACTCAATAACTTCTACATCAGGCATGAGTCTTGGACGTGAGGTAGCACAGATGGCTTAGCAGGACATCACATTTTGATTTAAATACTCTGAACAGTAGAAAATCCATTACATGACTTGGTAGATTGTTCCAGGGACTGATCCTTCTTGCTATCTGTCATGTAGCCTGAAACATGCTAGCTTTAAAAAAAACATGCCATGTGCTTAAAAGAGAGGCTAGTGTGTTAAACATAGAGGAAGGAAAGACTTCAATGGAATTTTAGATGGAGCCTCAAACACAACTTTGTAAAATCTTGAAGCTGAATTTCAGAAGAATGAACTTTTCCTTACCTGCTTAGAGTTCTGCAATGGGATGGACACTAGAAGCTTCATCTAAAACTTTCCTAAGCTGTTATGTGCTTCCCTGTGCTATAGCTGTTCCTGGAAATGCTGCTTTTGTGGCTGAGCTGATCAGCTGGCTACGCTTGTCCTGCGTGAGGCCAGCTTAGGAGCTGAAAATCCCAACGCTGTGCTAGAGGGGTCAGTTAGTCAGGTATGGAGTGTCCTAGTGCCCAAAGGCAGCACTGTTCTGCTAAAAAACAGATGGTGACAGCAGATTTTAGTGCATATCACTTTAGCTTCTCTATTTTTCAGTTCTTTCCTGATGAAGTATCAACTGTGGGTCTGAGCCAACACCCTAGGAGATTTCTGTGCTGGTGTTGAAAATGTTATACACTGAGGCACACTGATACTTTTAAAACAAAATGCCAAAACTGTGAAGTTGTGATGAGAATAGATAATAAATGATTTAAGGGCTACATTACTTCTCAGGAGGGCACAGAATTGCCGGCAGCATTGGCAGAAATGGGAATTCCATCCACAGTAATAAAGCATCTGTATCTCTTTGTACCAATGAGTTGAGTGGCAAGTATCTCTCAGAGCCATGCCAGTGTAATAAAGCTAATATATCAACCTAAGAGAGATGCTAAGCTCTTTGAAAATAATTGTGCAGTTGGCAAGCAATAACTGTTACTCTTTATATTGCAGAGAAATAAAATAGTTTTTGTTTTCCTTCCCTCACTCTCCCTGCTGTGGTGCATTTAAGAAATTAAATGCAGAAATCTACTCCTAATGCACTACTAGGTTGGAAAGCTAATGATTGAAAATAGAAACAAATTCCAGGAGTGAAGGTTTCTCCCACAGCTTTTCTGTGGTTAGAATGCTCACTTTTTGTATTTCCAACAAATGCTGCTGGACAATGGCTCACATGTAAGGAAATTCTTGATAATACCACTTTCTTAGGAAAGCTCCATGTTTGTGTTTTTTTGGGCTGTATGTTTCTCCAGAGGAATTAAAAAGTGACTTTCTAGGTGAGTCTGCTGTAGCTTGTTAGAGGCCTTTTTCTGAGCTTGCAGCCAGATCATTGTTTCATGTGTGTATTCGCTATGTATCTGTTTATAGTTGTGTGTGCACCACTTTTTTTTTAAGGCCCTGTATAAAAAGGAGAAAGAAATTATGTAAGTTTTAAGAACTGAGTAAGCATGTAATAAGATGTTGGCATCAGTCTCCTGCAGGCAAAGAGGGAAGTCAAACCTGGCAATTTATTGTCTTTTCAAACCAGCCTTTCGCATTTCACATGCTTCACAGTTGTTCATTGAAAAGCTTAGGACAAGGCTCTGGCTCTTGTATCCCAGAACCAGGATCTTCTACTGCCATCTTACCCAGGCAGCCAGAGGCTGCTGCTTTTCACCTGCTGTCAACCTGTGTAGGTCTCCATGCAATGACTACTGGTGCCTATGGAGATTCCTAAAGCATGCTGGCAGAGTCCTGCTCAGGCCGTATTTGAACTGTTGATGGTGCCAGGAAGAGAAGCCTAATAAATAATTAAGTACTTGAAAATCTTTGACCTCCTCAAAAACTGGGCTGTCAGACCTGGTGGTGGCCACCTGCCGGCTTTAACACTAGAGGGAGGCATCGCCTAAAAGAAATTAGAAATGCTTCCAAAATAGCACAATTTTAAACGATTTATATTTTTTGGAAAGGAACAAAGCATTGATTTCTTTTTAAAGCCTCTGTTTTTATTGGAATACATTATGGGAGGCCTCATTTGTTGCTGAGAACGCTCGTGGCTAGAGTGAAATCCAACCCTCCTGATGAGGTGGGCAGATTCAGCCTGTGCTGCTCTGCTTTGTCTTCGCTGAACTCTCCCAGGACAGCTCTTTGCTCCAGGCCTGGAGGTAGTGCAGCCTCTATAAACAGCCCATTGCTGAATTGTGTGACCAGATTTTGAGGGGTGTGCCAAAGGATAAAGAATTGTGTCGTTTTAGTTCGCTTCAGACTGACACACTCGAACTGATTTCACTGTCTGGCCTCAGTTTGTACTCAGGGCAGAGGTCAAGAAGATGAAATGTCAGTGCTTCACTCTGTATTCATTTCTCCCTAATGTCAAGCCTAAAAGCAAAATAATAGGGATTGACTTAATGGTGGTGGCTATGTAGGAATGGTTGTTGTCCCTGAAGAGGCTTTCCCTCTCCCTATTTACTCCATTAGCTTGTCCTGTTACAGTATGGATCCTGTACCATGAAAACGGGAGGTAGTGCACAGCTCTGTCATTCATGGTAGGACTTTGGTGTCTGTAAACTGCATTTTTCTACGTTGCACAAAAAGACCATAGAAGAATGGGAATAGTTATTTGTGGGCTCCACAGCAGTTGGCAGTAACTCAGAGTTGTATAAAGCATATATTGTACTGAGCAGAGAATTGAGAAGGAAAGTAGGGTAAGAGAAAGGGCCCAGGAGCTTTGTATATCCTCCCCAAATCTTTCAATGAGTCCTGTTCAGTGGAGATGCTTATTTCTTCTCCTAGACTTTTATCTGCCTTGACTCAGCTGGTGAACACAACTACACCTAACAGGGAAAGGTGGAAATAGTGGTTTGAGGCAGTCTTTCCCAGTCAGGTAGGAGGGAATGAAACACTGCTGAAGGAGCAAGAGAGGCAGAGCTGGGATGTGCAGGTGGGGACAGAAACAGATGTGAGAAAGAAATGTGTAGGTGGGGACCAGAGAGAAAAGAAGAGATGTGGAAAGTGAGGGCAGGGCTGTTATGAAATCTGGGGACCAGAATTAATTACTGAGCAGGACACTGCGGAGGTACATGGGTGGCTGCTTTGAGTGAACGTAAATCTTTGCATTTTGAGGTGTAGCACAGATGCTCATGAGTTCGGGTGCTCAAAGATCACTGAGATGGAGGTCTTGAGAGACAGGTCTGTTGTCAGAGGGTGCAAGTTACAGGCACTTCAAATGGATAACAGGAATTTATAAGAATAATAAAATGTGTAAATTACAGCTATAAAGACTGTGTTTAGAGTTACTTAAACTGTTCCATGAATTTATCCTTTAAAAAGTTCCAGGCAGTGCCTCTCGTCCTTTTGGCAACCCTTGAAGTGTCCTGAGTCTCTGCTGGAGTAGGACTTGGTCCACTGTTCCTATTGCATTGTGCTGCTCCATCTCAGCCCTAGACTGCATCTAATAAAGGAACTTTCACAGTGTCTGTCTGCAGTTTCATTCTGTTGAATCCCTTGGATACCTCATCATCTGTGTTACACACCAAAGGCCTTGAGATATGTTTTGTTAAACAGCTAAAAGAAAATTGTATTGGGAAATCTGCTGATGTAGTTCCTTTTGCCTTTCAGAACATAATCCAGCAGATTTGTAGTTATTATAACAGATCCCTGTTAAGAACAAGGAAGATTTCTCAAGGTGCTGTTTAAAACTTCCTGGTCTGTGCTGCAAATTGTTAATCAGTCCATGACAGCATAAATAAAATTAGAGGGTTTAATTAAAACTAATGAATGAGTGAATGGAGAATACACAGCATGTTTCACTTGTAGTGCACTGGTGCTGTGAATAATTAAAATGTCACAGAGTAGGAGATGTCTTAGTAAAATTGTTAGAGCTACAAAAATAGAGGGCCCTGGACTTTGGCAGTTTGGGAAGGTTTTGCTCTTCAAATTGGTTGAAATACATTTATATAAGTTAGGGGAAAATAAAATACACACAACTCTGATTTTTATTAGGATGGAGTCAAAGTTGGAAGCTTGGTGCCAAACAAACCCTACTGCATTTTGGATAGGTTTGCATGTCTCTGAAGATCTAACTGTGTTCATACCATATTAATCCTACAACCATATCACCCAGGGGATTAGTTTCCTCTTTTGACTCATCTGTGACTCTATTCTTGCAAAGTAAACTTATTATTATAGGCTATTATATTGTTGTTACTTGTTAATGTTCCAGCTACTCAAATCACAAACATTCTTTTGATTTAAACCCAAACCTGAACCACAAGCTGAACTGGATTTGCCTCTGGCTCAGATTTGGTTTATATGACGTGGTCAAATACCGGGCCAAGAAAATAGTTTTAACTGGACTGTTTTAAATAGATCCAGGGGGCATGAGGTGAGAATTAGAAAGATGAGACAAAGAGGCTGATCAGACTGTAGTAAAGCTTGGGATTACATACTAGACCCTGAATATAAATTCTCAGAATCATATGAAAACATCTTTCCTCTTTCTGCTTTACAGTGGCTTGATGTTTCCTGTGGTATGATGCACTTTATACCACCCCTCTGTGACTTATTCTGAGGTTGGTGTTCTCCGTCTCATCCCTGGACTTTCTCCCAGATCTATTCTCCTGACCCTATGACATCTTCTGAGGCAAGGAGCCTGTTGGAGCCTGAAATAGTATCTGGATAAATGTCCTGGCTGCTGACACTGCTGATGAAATAGTAATGCCCCCACAGCGTGCTTTCTGTGTCAGAATGACCCAAGGTGAGCATCAGTGAGGGACCTGACTCAGTGTTTAACTACACTAAGGGTTTAACTACACTAAGGGTTTAACTACATGTGTTGGGAGGTTTAAAAGGTACCATACCTCCATCAAGTGCCTCTAGAGGCCCTGAGCTAATGGTAGGCAGTACTGAAGGCAAGTTAAGGAGGGGTGAAAAGATCAAGATTAGCTATGAGGTAAGTGTCTATGCTGTTGTATAGTCCTAGCTCTGTATCATGAAATTTCTTATGATGGCTGAATAAATACTGATAATTTCTACCAATTTAGCCTGATAGGTCAAGATGAGAAGAATAGTGCAAGCTTCCAAGTGGCACTATGGAGTCTTCCATGTCCAAATTGGGTATACAAAGCTTCGCTACTAACAATATGCACAATATATTCCCTCTCAAAGCTTGGCTGTCTGTTTAGCAGAAGATCAGACTAAATTATGACAATGGTCCTCCTGAACCTTAAACATTTATAAAGGAATAAGTAGACTTGCCAGGAACTCGAATGATTTCCTGATGTTATATGAAGTATCATTTAGAGCTATGGCATAACTCTAACCTGTTCACCACTGGTTTAATGCTTTGGCATTAAGAGTAACATGGAAAAAGGAGTCTCAAAAATGCATTCTCTCAGTAGAAAAGACTTTTAAAGAATATGGTGGGGTTTTACTTAAAATTTTCTTTTCCCATATGTGTTGTTGGTCTATTTCGGTCCGAAATTCGAATATTTGGAAGCAGAACATTGAGATATTAAGAAAGAACTTAATTCTCCGCACATCTTACTTTGAATGTGTTTGAGTCAAGGGAAGTTGTACTAAAGAAAATGTGGGCCTTTCAATTATGCTCTAAATCTCAAATATCTATACACTGTCAAAACAGACTAGATTTTACGGCTCAGACTATAGCATTAAGAGCCTTGGTTACTTGGTTTAAAAAAATAACAATGAATGACTTAAAATTGGAGTTAATTAGGTATGCTCAATTCCTCACTTAAATTATGCTGATTTATGTGAATTCTTCAACTTCAATGGTTACATTAGTAACTCACTACAAATTAACAATAATCACAACTGCAATTGAGAAAATATCTTCCCACTGGTTTTACTTTAAGATTCCATTTCAATTAACATGTTTTATACTCTTTTTCAATCAACCAAGGCTTGGATCCTGCTCCTGGTGACATCACTGTAAATCTGGGGTAGGTTCTTATGAAGTTAATGGCATTACTCCAGATTTACATATATCTTGCCAAAAGCAAAATAGAGTCCATTGACTAAAACGTTCCCTTATCTTCAAAGGGAATTGGTTTCATCTGTAATAAAATATCTCAGGGCAGCCTAGGCTAAGCCTAGTTATTTGGCTTCACTGAGCTGCTTTGTGTGAATGAACCTTTTTAGATTTGAGCCTAAAAGGTTGAAACCCATAAGCAACTTTCCGTAGACTACACTAGAGCAGATCCAGGCTCCATAGAGCCCCTGCTAAGATGCTATTCATTACGGCAATATGAAGTTAAGGTTGCAAAAGTTTGTTGGGCGTTTTATAAGAACACATGTAAAAACTTGTATTTCCTGAATTCCAGAGGCTGACAAATATGATTAGAATGTAGCTAGAAACAGGCAGACACGAGGTGTTTGGGACCGTGTCCATGCTGGGACCTGTTTTTGCAAGGGATGGTTCTAATTAGCTGTATTATCTTGCTGTGTATATCATACAATTTTCGCCCCAAATATGGATCAATCAGTTACCTTATTGGTTTATTTTCTTAGTTCATTTTCAAATGCTCAAAAGGAAAAACTTCAGATCAAGATTCCTCAGTGAATACTCCTATGTTTTTAACTTAGATTTGTTGAGTTTAATGCTTGCTACAGTGTACGGTATACAGTGTATACTTTTAGAATGCAGGAGCTCTGACTTGTATTTTGCTACATGATTATGCAGCAATACCTTTATGTGGGTATCTACAAAAGGTATTGCTATGCTTTCCTTCAGGGCACACAGTAGGAACTGTGATAAGTTCTGCATTAAAATGTATGTCCTTGCTCAGTCTGTTCAGGATGTTGGCACACTTCTTCCCCATTCCTATATCTTGCTGCAAGAATAAGACAAAGAAAATCAAGAATTGTTTCACAGAGCCCAAGATTTTTTCTGGTGGAAGCTTTGCATCCTTTCCATGTATGGGAATGTTGACATGGTGCAGCTTTTCCCTCATGGTCAGGTAGGATGTGTGATACTCCTGGAGATGTCAGCCTTACTGTGTATCAGTATCAGTGTAGGGAACATAGTCCTCCCGGAACTGCTGGGTGAGGGTGGATGGCTGCACCATGCAATGCACTACCAGGCTGGAGAAAAGATGCCTGAGGGTAGGCTGCTGCCACAGTATGACCTTGTCAGCCTTCAGTATGCTTTCAAGATGAGCAGGCTGAGCTAGCAGATGTAGGAACTCATAGCTCCTGCATCAGAAGGAAGCTTGCAAGAATTTTTCCAACGCATACATGAATAACCGTGGAGTGGAGAGAAGATAATTCCTTTGACTGAGAGGGATTCACCTCTCACTGTTAGGGAAACCTTTGTGTTTTCCAAATGTTTTATATAAGGATACGCTGTTTTACAGTCCTTCTCTTTGTAGAGTTGCTGGGGGCAACATTCATTTATAACTGGAAGTATTATGACAATGTTAAACTCCCAAACTTAGACTAAATATTAAAGAACTTGATGACAGCTAAATTTATTACAGGTAAGTCAGCCTAAAGAAACATCAGAAGGCCTGTAGCATGGGTTACATACAACCATGATGTACTCAAACCTGGGAGAATAACATGTGAGGAATAATCTTGGATTCTTGCATCTGAAAGATAAAGAACAGTAAGGAAAGTAAAACACTGGGGCAAAGGTCCAGAGGAGTTCGGTTATGTCCATCCTTAGTATGTAATTGGAATTGCCCTTGTTGCACCTTGTGTATTACTGCTCACAGTATTCATCTGATTTTAGACAGTTTGTGCCAGCAGGCCATGAAGTCATGCATCTGTGAATAAACTCCAATAACTAGAGTAAGATCAATACCTAATTCTATAAAGAAATCCTTTTAAAAAGGGCAGGAGACCAAAGCTGGGATTAATAGAGTCTTCCAGTGTACACCTCCAATTGCACGTCAGAGAGTTGTCAGTATCCCTGATACAATTTACACTGCCTCAAAAACACAAACCTCAGCAAATACAGAAAGTGAAAGCAGTTTTGGAATGATCTGTGCTAGAGTGATTCCCTCCATAATAGGCCTAAGCTAACCCAAACTGATGCTTTTCATACAAATGATTATAAATAGAAGCCAAAATTTTGTCAGACCAATAGTGCAAACTTAACATATTGGCCCCTTGGTGTCATTTGAAGAAAATTAATGCAGGGGGCCAAAGAGACAGAGTCTGCAATATGTAATGCTCCAGAGACATAGCTGAGATTTTGTTCCTAGTGTAGCAGAAATAAATGCTCTTGGCAAGTCATAGGGGAGGAATAAGACATGTGCATAAGTAAGATTAATCAGTAAAGCCAGCATCTATCTCACGAGTCATATCTGACATCAAAAAGGCCAAGGTTGTAGCATGTTACATTTGTGCTACTACAGGAAAAGAAAATAACAAAGACTCTCTTGTGCAAATTGTGCTATAGATTTGGATAACTGGGAAGCACTAGAGAGAATGGGGACAGGGGAAGGAGTAAGGGCTTCTCTTTTTTCTCTCAATAGAAAACTAAGTCTGAAATCATGGCCCAAGTAAAATCAGTGACAATGCGCCTGTGGCTTTTAGCAGGGTCAGACCCTGCACACAGTTTATACATACTGGGTTACAGTGGAAGGACAGAATTTCTCAGCCTTTTCATAGGTAAACTCTCAGAGAACTAAGAAGGAATGACAGTGGGCCAAAGATCCTCTCTCTGCTGAAAATACTAGGTCCATTAAATCAGAGGCAAGAGAATTTTTCCTTGGTGAAGGTCAAATAGGCTTTTGTGAGCTGCCATTGTGTGACTGAATAATGAGGGGGCTGGGGAGAAAGAAGCAGAGCATGCAGAGTTTGCCAGAGTGTGCGGTTGTGGCCCCCAGGCTGCAGGCTCCCGGCTCACCTCCCCTTCCCGCTGTATGTACAGAAGTGCCCTCATGCAGAAGTGCCTGTTCTCGTATGTGCTGAGCAGTGATGGCTCAGCGTGTTCTGCTTTGCCTCCCCTTGCAGCAAACCACTGTGCTAGCTGTCTGCCCTTTCTGCAAGGACAGGGAGGTGTGAAAGACAGAAACTGGGTTTCTGAGGCATTATTCTCTGTTTCACTCCTAGATTTCCTAGCACAGTCAAACTTTGTGATGGACTGGACATGTTTTTGCTCTGCGTCAAGGACAGCTCTTGACAAGGCCTTTATAAAAAGCGCATCAGCAGAACCAAAAGGTGTTCTTTCAGCATATGAGACAGATATACCTATTTTTGATTTTTTGAATAGTATGTTGAATGGGACAGATACAAGGTCTCTATCTAGTACTTTTTTCCCCAGTGGTCCCTTCCCCCATCAGTTTACTGGGTCTTACTTTCAGAGGTTAGTGGACTTGTCAGGCACAAGCCACCCTCCCTGATAATATGAAAGTGGGCAGTGCTTTCAGCATAGAAGAGATGACTGTCAGTCAGTGGAAGGACTGCACTTCCACCTGCAGAATCACATTTCTGGCTTCTGCCCAGATCATGCAGCTCGGTAGTGCTCCCACGTGGGCCTGAGCCTTCAAGGCACAATCTGGCTCTCTTAGCTTTGTGGCAGTGGTTGTCTAGGCAGATTCCCCCAGGACTGAAATCAGAGACCTGCTGTGCTGAAAACACTTGGGTCTGTCCAGATTGAGCTAAAGTGGACTCTGCAATTAGAGTTTGTAATGGCTTATATCCTTGGGGAAATGACCGCAGGGTTCAGGACATGGATGAACAAAGGCTGGCCAAACAGTTGAAGTGGCCACATGGGTGTCAAGTGTTGGGAATACTGGGCACCAGGGCGGGAGGGTGGGGGCATAGGGGTCCTCATTTCATTGGTATGATACATAAAGCACTGTGGAAGAGCATTTGTTGCTGCAATATCAAAACCGAGCTGTTAAGCTGGAGTTTTGTCTTACTCTCTGTGCTAAAAATGCTGTCCTGCTCCTCTCTGGCAGAGGGAAGGCTAACACATCAGGACGTTTACCCTTTTTGTTCAAATACATTCTTCACTTGCCAGTTTCCCCAGAATAGGAAAACAAAGTGGTATCCTAATACAGTTTAGGAGATCAACCATGGCACAGGCTAGATAGGACTCAGTGGAATAAAATCAGAAGGGGAAAACATGCCCTGCTTGTGCCACAAACTCATCATGTGAAGCATTTCAAAAGGGTTTTGGGTACTGATGCCAGTAAGGAAGAAACCAACACCCACAGTGTCCTACAAGATGGGGAAGAGGTGGACGGTGCAGCAGGGCTGGCAGATGATCCAGTGACAGTGCCAGCAGGCTGAGCAGCCCCAGCAGGCTGAGCAGCCCCAGCAGGCTGAGCCCAGGGTCTTGCTCATGTTTTGGCTGTGGCAGGGTGCCAGGCTTGCTCCTCAAGTGTGTATTTATAAGGCACCAGTGCCCAGTTTATTTGGATGCAAGGGGATGCTTTGTGAGCCCTGCACCCAAACTGGCATGCAGATAGAGAGTTTTTAAAGGCAGCAAGCCTGAAGGCGAGTTCTTGTGTGTGTGGGAGCCGTTAGTGTAGGAATGTGTGAGCTGTCTGCTGCCCGCTTATTCATGTTAAGTACTTTAAATAGAAAATGCAGACAAGAGGGACTGGCTGCCAAATGCATTGCCAGATAAAAGATGTAAAGATGGAGTTAAAGGTGAGGTTGTGTATCAGTCATTTAAAGGTTAAAATTGTGTTGTAATTGGCTATGCAGTTCCAGGAACTTCTGAATACAGATTATATTGGCAAGATGACCTGTCATGTTAAGAACATGCAATTAAAGTTTTTTTGTCTTCAAGTAATTAGGATGAAAACATGATAGATATAGTAGGTCTAGATTGAAAAATCACTGCCCAGCCCTGCCCTGCCAAGTTGTGAGAAGAAAGTCCCACTCATATGGTTAGCACATGGATTTGTGCAGTGAAGGGACCTGTTAGATACCCTGAAGTTTATTTCTTAGTCTTTGTAGAACCACTCTGTGCTCCTTGGAGGGTACGAATGGATGAGAGGGACTGCTGAGAAACTTTCCTGCTCCTGGAGTCCCTGTATAGTGCAAGTGCCTTGGGACAGAGTACTTGCCCTGGGTTAGAAAGTTTGGTGACTTGTGCCTCCCTGTTTTCTGGTCTAGCTTTGTGTTGTCTCATGGCAGAGACATCCTCTGCTCTGCAGCTGTCATAACACTTGCAAACCACCCACTCTTCACAGGAGCAATTACGTGTAACCCAACCCCTTGCTGTGTGTGCAAGCTGATCTCTCCCACTGCCCTAAATCAGGCTCCAGAATCCCTTTGTTTTGCAGCACTGTCACCTCTGTAGCAATCGCAGCAGACCAGCTTCATTATTTTCCAATTTGTGCTCTGGGCTCTGAGACCTCAGACCTGCTGGCCTTCTCCCAGTGGAATTCCACTTAGGCAGCTCACACAGGGTGCTTTTTGCTGGACATTCCCTTGTCTGCCTCTTTTGGACTAACTTACAGGCTGATTTATCTTTCTCCTAATTGTGTCAAGTTGTCAGCCATAACTTTTGCTTCTGATTTAATTGTCTCCTGTCTGCCCCACAGCAGAAATTTGCCATCGAGTTTATGTTATTGGTGCTGATTTATTTTAACATGTTGCAGTTTACCATGGCTTACCTTCCCATTCCTGCACTGCTGCATCCCCTACTCTGTTCTGTGCCAGTTTGATTGGGGATCATGGGGAAGAGCCCTGACAAAAGAGGACCCCTCTCTCCCCTATGAAAAACAGTTAGTTTTGTATGGTTTCCTGTGCTCATAATCAGGACATTTGCTAAGGTGGTCAGGCCTTTGGGACTGCAGTTGTTGCCACTGTCAGATTTAATTTCTCATCCAGTGTTTGATTTGAGCTGAGATGTTCTGATTGGAATCTGGATTTTAGTTGCTTTGAAGTTTGACATTTGTATCCACTCCAAAATTACCTTCCCTCCTGAAAAAAAGGAAAAATTAAAAAAAAAAAAGCCCAAACACAACCATTAACTGATTTCTTTCTAGAAAAGGTATGTACTAAGTATTTATGATTGACCAGAACAGCTTTTCTGTTTCTCTGGAAACGTCCATTTTAGTTCAAACCAAAACACAGTCTATACTGGTTATTTAATTCATTGATATCACATATAGGTAGTTAACAATTACGGCTAATAAGTTTTATTTATCCAACTTTGTGTAGCTTCTGCAAAAGTCTTTGGAATACTACTGGAGCTGGAAATGCTCCACACATCACATGCGATAGAAGTGGTCCTCCTGTGACTCACTGCTCGGACAGTTCAGAGCCTTCCTCATGTCCACTCAGGACCTGAATCACTGGGTTTACCCTGAGAAACTTTAGTGCAACAGTGTCTATACTGTGGGGCTGTGTGCCTCTCTGATGTTTGTACCACAGCGAGGTTCCTCTGACCTTGCTGGAGGTGGACACTGAGTGAGACCTTTCAACCTATTTGACTTCTAATGAGCTTTTCCAGGAGCGCACCAGTGCCACAGAATTGGGTGGTGACCTGGGTCAGCCTCCCTGGGCAAAAGGACAGCATTAATTTAATTTTTATATCTTCATGCTGTTTCTAGTAAACACATCTGGCAATTAGGCAAAAGGTAGTGAAAAGCTACTTAAGATTTCTTTCCTGTTTCTCTGGCCAAAAGTATTAGCCAGCTCTAATGAAAGTGTTCCCCAAGGAGATGTGTTTTGCAGTAAAAGTAGGACTTGTAAGCCAACCCTTGAAATCTAAACTTAGGCATCTAAATAGAGATAAAGATGAGACCAGCTTGGAATAGGAAACCTCAGAAACATAATTCTGCAGTCAAAAATGCTTTCTGGGTAAACCAGTCATCTATGGGGCTGCGACAAAGTGTCACAGAAATAAGGCACAGATAAAAGTGAACCCTCTCCTGTCCCTTCTGCACTGAGACATGCAGGACAATGCTGCTGTATGCTTGGAGAGAAAGTGGCTGAAGGGCTGATGAATTCACTCAGTGCCATGCACAGACAACTGCCAGGTGCCAGTTTGACACTGGTTTCACCAATGTGGGACACTGCTAATTTCTGGGATGGAACTTTGGGTGAGGGATCAGTGGTCGTCTAAAACCAGAATCAGAAAACATCAGTAGCTTGGTTGTGTCATGAAATCACCAGACCTTGAGGTCATTGGTGGGGAGGAAAATGGCATTGAAATAAAGCACTGGGACTGCCTGCACTGTCCTCTCCTCAGCAGTTGGCCTTTGGGTCACATTCGTTCAAGCCAAAATTTCTGTTGGATATGTGAAAGAGCTGCCCCCGGAGGAGTCTTTGGGTATGTGATCGTTGGAGTGTCCTCCCACTCCCTGCAGGGCTGTGCGTGCTGGGCACATTCTGTTGTGCAGAGACGGTGAGCTGCCTTCGATTTGGCTTCTAAAAAGCAAAAAGACAGCAATTCAGCCGTTCTTCTGGCCAATAGATGGTGCTCTCCAGCTGATTTTCTGTCTAGAGTTGGAGTTTGGCAACAGTTTCAAGCAAGCCCTTTCTTATTGTTAACTCCAGTAAATATTTTCTGGACTGGGTTGAACTTCCCAATTATGAAACTCAGAGCAGGCTTTTGGAAACTAGCTTCAGAACAGGCCTGATTGACCACGCAGATTTTTTTTCCATTTGCAATTAAGATTTTATATAAACTTAAACAATGGTGGAACAACAAAACCCATCGTGCCGCATGTACAGCCTGCCTCTGGCAGCCTGACAGCTTATGACTCCTGAATTATACAGTGATTACCTAGTGCCAAATAGAAACAGAGCATGTTCATAAACATGCTATCACCTAGGAACACAGCAGATCAGAGTAGGATAGCTCCTTCTTGGCACTTAGGATGCTTGTATTGGAGACAGAGTTTCATAGTTGATTTAAGCTGCCTGGCAGCTGTGCTGTGGGTGAACATAGTGCTGTTGTGCACCCCTCTGCTGCTGACTGGGTGTTTGCAGTTGTTATGCAACTGCTTCTCAGTTTTTTCTTATTTTATTAAGTTTTCTTTGACAGTATTTTGTGTAACACACTTTTGTTGAGAACTGTCTCTTGCTCTTGATTCTGGCTGTACCATCCCATCTCCTTTCTTCTGCCAACTCTACTGTTTGTTGGGTCCATCTGTGACCTGATTCAATTCACTAATGTTGGTGAAAATTACCAGGGGAGAGTGTCAGCAAGACTCTTTCACTCTTTCAGCAACAATGAGCCCAGGAATCAGTTTAGTTTGTTAAGCGAACTGCTGTCAGAACCTTTAAGAATGATGTTCACACTGAGGTTGACGGCAGAATTCCACCTGACATGGAAGCCACAGGAGCAGTCCCTGGGCTCCAGTTTTGCATGTGGTTACGTGAAAGAGCCGAGGTGTAGGTTTTGTGCCTCCTTGGTGTTAAGCATATGTTCTTCAAATAGCTACCTGTTGTCTGTGTATGTCACCCTTAGGAAAGTAGTATTTTAAAGGACTCCCAACCGCTTATGGGAAGGCAGTATATCACTAGGGAGAGATGTATTGCATCAAAGACAATGCTCTGCAAATGCTACATCTGAGATTAACTTCCCAGACATCTCTTTATTTACTTTTAATCAAGGGCATGTGAGCTGCAACTTCCTTCCTTTGCTCTTCCTTGTCGAAAGGACCTGTTTAATGCAAACCTAGGAAGTATGACAGGACATTTCTTTATGCATTGATGGTGGTTTATGTGGACAGCACTGACTTGAGTCACTCTGTTGGAGGTGTGGAGCACATCCTCCCGTGTTAGCTTGAGAGAAAGTATCCAATGTGCTCAATCTGGCAGGAGTTTTGTATTAGCTCCCCTCCCCCCAAAAATGTTATCACAACCATCTAATGTATTTTTATGGATATAAAATCTTGCCCTGATTACTGAGCTGAAGGGAACTTGACAGCAATTTGTTCAGGTTAATAAACTGGAGGCTTAACTTGAAATAAGTTGGAATGAAAGCAAGATTAAACCAGATGCAGAGAGAACAGAGTTGCAAATTATTGAAGAAGTGTTTGAGGTTTCTTGTGCTGATTTTTCTTAAAAACTAATGTATATTTGAGAGAGCTGCACAAATCCATGGTGCTTTCTTCTTCCACTGTGAGAGCACAGTTGTGCACTGCTGAGAACAGGGAAAACCCTTGCTCTGAACAGCATGTGTGAGAGCACATGGAGATGGTTGGATTGCACCATTATATTATTATATTTCTGGAATGGGCTTTTCTTGTGGCTGTTTTAAGCCAGGTAAACACACACTGCTGCTTCCCTTCCCCCCCCGTCCCCTTCCAACTCAAGAGTCAGTAAGGAAATAGTCAATAAGGAATAGTCAGTTTTGGGTTTTACAAGACTGTTTCTGGTTCTCGTAGCCTGTGTTAAATGATGAACTCAGTGGAGGCACATAGATTTATATCTTAGCTTCCATATGTTTGTAAAAGTAATAGATCACAATGAAGCCAAATTGTTATTGTTGACTTTTTTTCTCCAGGATGTTGTCTGCCTGTTTTCATGGCCGGAATGTTTCCATCCACCTGATTACTTGGTGATGTTCTAGAAGTAATTTGAATGATTCAAGGACCAAGAATATGAGTTTACTGAAGTGAAGAGGGAAAATTCTCTACACTGTCAAGTCTTGTTTGTGTTATGGTTTCCATGTTGGGGAGCATCAGTAACATATCCTGGAAAAATCTAAAGCAGGGAGCCTTGCTAATGGCAAAGCCTGCTCCTGGTGCAATTACACATTACAGTTTCCATTAACTGCAGCCATGGATTGATCTGAGGCACAAAGCTGGTTCCTACCTAGAACCAAGAGAATCTGGGGAGGCTCAGATCATCTGAGCAGAGGCAGATGTTAACAGCAGTGTGTAGGCCCAGAAGCCAGAGGGTGTTGACAGCTGACTCGGAGTTGCATCTAACAGCAGAACTTTTCTAAAGTATTGGATTGATGCCAGAAAGGGACCCCCAGCTCTGGTTGCCTTAGCAGCACATGCAACCACTGCTTAGCTCTGTGTATATTTGCTGTTACCTAACAAGTTCACTGGTGCTGCTGTTCTGTGTTAGAAAGTTTAATACATCCCAGAGCACCCCATCAGTGTCCGGGTACTGGAGGCTGTGTGTCCACTTTGCAGTGTTTATTTCTGTGAAGCTGAGTGGGTGGTAGCCATAAGAAAGAGGTTTCACTGAAGTCAGGGTGGTTTTATGCCTTCCTGACATACTTCTTTCTTATGTCTAATTCAGCAGTTTAAAAGGTCCTCTCACTGGAATATAGTTGGGAGGCATGGGTGCACATCTATCTTTTCATGAACCTCAGTCTTGACAGAAATTCACATGACAGCTGACACAGACTGGCCAAGAAGGCTACAGAACTCTGCCTTCCAGAAAGCTGTAAATAAGCGATAGCAACAGATAATTTAAACCCAGCAATTTTATTTTCTGCCACTGCATCTCCATCAAGGGTAATGTAGCTACTTGTCTTGCCAGCCCAACCACAATTTGTCCTGGTGGGATTTAGCCAGCATAGAGCATTCCTAGTCTCCATGGTCTCTGCTAGCTCAGATCCTGTCACAAGGTTTTATTGCTACCAACAGATTCAGACATTTTGTTTAATCATCAATTTTTTTTTTTTTTTTTTTGCTAGACAGGTGGGAATGGCCAGGTTTGCTTGGCTGCTATATATCTTCTATTTGCCAATTATTTGGATGAATTATAGATATTAGCAGGCCTGCAAAAACAATAGTTAAGCAGAGCTTGCTTTCTTCCAGCTCATGAAACCATTAGCATTGCTTTACTCCTCAGTTCACATCATATATATAATAATCTTACCAGATCTATTTGTCAAGAACTAAACCTTTACTGAAACACAAACCAACCATGGCTTATTCACCATTAGCTGTACAGACTATTATATTATTCAACAGAAGGAACATAAATCTAGGTGGAGAAGTTTCAGGAGTGCTGTGAGAAAGGAGCTTTTACAGTAAGGCCACTTTCTGCTGTACATTTGAAGTGGCAGCTCACAATATAGGTATCAAACAAAAGGAATTCACTGTCCCTCAGATCCTGAGAAGTCCCAGCTGTTCCAGGCAAGGCCATGAGTAGAAGTGTGATCCTTTCACTGAGGTTGTGGCTGTTTCTGCTGCTCCCTGTGCAACACAGTGTGGATGCAAAGACAGGGAGGGTGGGAAGTGAGGGAGACATGGAATTTATCTGTGGGCATTCTAGTGTGGGAGATGTTTTCTGCAGTGTGTGTGTAATGGCTTTGAGTGATGCATGCTGTGAAGGTGGATACTGAATAGGTGCCACTGAATAGGTGCTGTCTCTGCAACTTGGCCCAAAAAGCAGAGTCAGAGTTCACTGTATCACTATAAATTTTTTGGCTCAAGCTCAGCTTTTCTCTTTCTTTTCTAAAAGGGGAACAGGTCATTGTTCAGGAGGCAGCGACTAAGTCACCAGCTTTGTCTTTACATTCAGACCAGCATCCATGGAAAGCATTGCCTGACCTAGCTCCATGGTGGCTGAGAAAATACAGAGGCTTCCTTAAAATACAGAATGTGATGTCTCGTATGTTTCAAACTGCAATTTTTCTGGAACAACAGAAATACTCTGTGGGGACAAGCAAGCTGTGTAATTTTAAAGTAAGATTAATCAACGTCCTTTGGTCCTACTCACTGAGCCATTCTTCATCTTCAGAAACACCATGTGGTTGCAGTCTGCTCCTCGATTCATCCTATGGCTGGTTCATGACAAGTCTCCAAACCTGCAGTACATCATTAGCTCTGGCAGCGTGTGGGTAAACATCCTCTGAGAAACTAAAGCACGGGGCTGAAGGAAATGCCCTGGGTTTTTGTTGCTGGGGGAACCAGAGAGCTGTTTAATCTTCCATTTCCTACATGGAGAAGTGGTCAGCTGTGACCCAATGTTACTGTCATCTGGAAGATTTGAGTCTGTTTGCTGAGTCTGGTGTCTGAACCGGAAGTGAAAGGGATACTACGAAAACTGGATCTTCTTGGGCTTAAGCAAGAGCAGAGCTATGACAGCTGAACTGGAGATCCTAAAACAAAGGATGCCAGATGGGAATGTAGCTCTTCTCTGCAGCTGCCTTCATGATATCTACAGTTTGACCTCTGGGACAGGACCTTGGCTAACATGTATGAGATCTCTGTGAACATAAAATATCAGAAAGGCCAGGCAGGCCTGGCTGAAATGTTGCCGGTGTTGGTAGTATGGTGGCTTCTGTTTCAATTGCTTAGAGAGGTATCCTGCACAGTTTAAATTAACAATGAGATGATGCCATGGCTGAGCTGTATTTGATGTTCAGAAAAAAGATGTGGCTTTGAGGGAGAGGGCAAGACACACTTTAGGCCCAGGTTTATTAGATCAGTAGCTGTTTCTATTGCCACATGTTTGCAGCTGCCTGGCACAGAGTAGCCACTCAAGACTTAACAGGGGTTGCAGAAGTCAGAAGCTGTTGGGAAGGCTCTGAGCTGCCCTGGGCAGTGGTGTGAGAGCCAGGCATGCACACGCTCACGCACACACACTGGCCAGCATGTGGCAGAGGTTCCCAGAGGGCTGCGCAAAAAATAACTCGAAAAAGGAAATGGTGTTGTTGAGAATATTTTCAGAATGCAAAATAAAATCTGGTCCAAGAAAAGGTATTACCTTGGAAGGAAGCCAGAAAGCAAATACAGTCATGACCTGCAATGACCACAGCTTCTCTCTTTTGATATTGCCTGCTTTCTGGCCTTTTCAGTGAGTGCAGTACTGATTAAAAGAGAAGGCCAGCAGCTTCTCTTCTTATTTATCCCTACAGTGAAAAGATCAGATAGTCAGGATTCTGGGACTGAGCAGTGTCTTGGCTTGGTGAATAAAAAGCCTGGCAAAAAAATCTCACCCTGCACTTATAAGCTTCCTTGTGAAGGGAGGGAGGAGGAATGCTGCAGGAAATGTGCTCATTGAACAAGTGCAAAACATGTAAGGTCTATCTCTTCTCCAAATACATATTCACTACTCATTCAAGGATATGCTTATTTTAGTAAGAAAGAGATATTTTTTATTGAATTATGTCAAAGAAGTTATCTTTAAGATTCACAAAAGAGGATAAGTATTACAGGGTTCATTCAGGATTTTTTCCAAGGAGTAAACCAGTCTGTAAATATTATGTAAGCAACTTCAATCTTCTCATGCTATTGGGTCAAACGAACGATGTGTCCTTGTAAACAGACTGATGCATCATTCTTTGTGGTCAGTGGGATTCTCCCTTTTGATTGAACAAGGCTTAGACATGATCTTAGCTCTTTTAATAAGAATGGAGGGGGGAAAAAAGGCAAGATACGAAACACCTCGCTGGAAACAGTCAGCTTGGTGCAAAACTGCAACACTGTAGTATACTCATCTCAGCCCCTTGAATTGCTTGATGAAACTCCATCTGCAGGCATAAACAGTGTTCTTTCTAGAGCAGCAGCATTCCAAGTATGATGGTGCAAGTTTTGTCTGTCTGAGCTACTCCTCTACTGCTCTTCTGGGTGGCCTTCACTGGAGAACATCCAACTTGCATGAAAGTTAATTCTCCCTGGCCTTCAGTTGTGCCCAGTAGTGAGTGCTCCATCTTCCAAGGCTTTTGAACTTGACTTTCCAGCACTCCGTCACTGGAAGAGGTGGGAGGTGACTTTTCGGAAAACCTTGACTTAGACTTGCATATCTCAGCTTTGACTGCCTTTTCACCTCCAGAAAGATCACAGGAGCAGGACAGGGCTGTACCTAGTGGTCAGAGAGGGACTGATGTAGTTAGAAAGGCTGGTGGAAGTGCTTCTAATGAATATGAAACAGTTGTTTTGATAAGACACCTTTAAAAAATGATCTTGACATGAGCAGTTTTCTCTCAATGACAGCACAGGTGGGTCACGCAGAGTGTTTTTTTATCTGAGTTGTGGGAGTTAATGACATCAGAGCCCTGATGCACACACCCAATTTTATTGGAACTAATTAGCCACCAATGCAGCAGTGTGTTCAAAATTATGTATTCCTCTCACTGAGCTCAAAGAGCTGCCCTTGTTTCACATCTGTGTCTGATTATGCCTCTTGAACTCTAAGGCAGCTGTCTTACAGGTTCATTTTCTGTAGGAACTCAGGAAATTACTCAGGAAAGCCACTGACACTACCTACCACTTACTGCCAGATCTCTTTCACTCCTCATGTGAAGAAGCCCATTACTGGGAACTGCTGGCACGCAGCGTGGTCCATGGCAGCCTAGCAATTAGAGTGGAATTTATAAAGAATGATTACAAGAGGCTCTAAATGTTACCAATTGATGTGTGTTCTTTTGGCTTATGGAGGACTCCCCAAAGACTCTGGCCCTTCCCTCCCACTGACAAATAAAAAGGGACTCTACAAATCACATTGAGATCACAATGGGATTGATTAGGTGTAAGGGAGATAATATATGAAGGAGGATGTAAAGTGATACTTACTTCCAGATCATTAGTATAGTGAGGGACTTGATTGTTGTAATATTGACTCAAAATGTTGGCATTGGTTTTTCTGCATGGAGCAGCCTTCGAAGTACTGCAAAAATAACTGCTTCTTTTTGTATTCCATTTTAATATAGAAAAAGATAAGTGACTTGGAGCAACTGAAACCTGAAACTCATTCCGTGTCTGGTTATTTTCCTGATAAAAATGATTTGAAGGATGAAAGGTGATTTCTTAAGTGCTTTGCATCAAATATACAGTAATTTCTTCCAAAGGGCATGTAGCCCTCCAGAGTTGACTTGAATGAGAATTTAGGGCTTCTGATGACGTTGGTTAACTCATCCCTTTAATTCTCAATATAATGCTTTCGGCTATGATTTTGTCTGATCTCGATGTTAAGTAAGAGTCAATCATGCCAAAACTTGCATAGGAAGCAGACAAGAACAGGTGTTTCATGAAATGGTGTTGGTTTATTGAGACATTTTATTTATTAAAAGTTCTACAGTCACTGTGCTACTGAAGTTGCTTGGTGGTGATTTAAACACCAAAGTCTTGTTTTCCTGGTAAAAGGAAACAATTTTTTTTTAAGAAAGCATTGTTTATGTGAACATTCTTGCCAAATAAATTTTGGTAACTTTTCTCATGTGTTTTCTTCTTGATTTTGGCACTCTGTAGCTGTGACAATGCTCTGAGATTCAGAAGAGAAACAGCGCTCTGGCAGCGTAACCCTCCAGGCTGAGAACGTGTCTGGAGACGTCATTTCATACTGCAGTGTGTGATGTTTAGCTGCAGAGATTCGTACATGTGTCAGAATAGGATCTGCTTTTCTGGCTCTTTCTATCTCTTTGACTTCCAGTCCCTTTTGGCAGATTGCAGTGCATACCTCTGTGTAAAAATTGCTGCAGATTTGGGCTGGAAAAAAGTAAGTTAGGGCTGCACCCTGAGGGGCAGCACAGGAAAACTGAAGTTTCCATGGCTGGTTTCATGAATTGTCCTTAGTATGACCAGACCTGAAGAGACATGACAAGGGACATGGCAGATGCATACACATATCTCTGCAGAGGTGGGAGGTGAAGGTTTTAGGCTACGAAAGGCAGGCAAAAAAGAAAGAGGTTTGTTCTTGGAAGTGTGTGATGACTTGCCTGATCAGAGGCTGTACAGACCAGAAGAAGGCAAGCCCAAGAGCCCACAAGAGGTCCACAAGAAAACTGTGTTGTTAAATGACCTGTGTGTAATAGAAGCTAAAATAGTAATGACTCCACTGTCTGGGTTGAAAGTGTGTGTTTAAATCCTCCTCTCACTTCTTCAGTGGTGCATGGGCCCTACCAGGAATGGGTCCTCCTGCCCTACCTGGATGGAGCCCTGTGTACCGTGGCTGTGTATATGGTTATGGTCACTTTCTACAGAGACAGGGGACTCCTGTCTCCCTGTCTGATGTGCTGAGCCCTACTGGGGTCAAGAAAAGGGAGAAACACAGCTAAAAAGAAGATTTTGTGGATCCAGTAACAGTCATCTGGCTTTCAAAGCTTTCCAAGATTTCCTGGAAGCTAGAGAGCTGTAATCAACCAAGTCTGAGCACTGGACAAATACACTGCAGTGTTTGGGTTGGTTTCTTTTTCCCCCCCTCTCTTTTAATTTAAAAATTATTTGTTGGAGGAACAGACTAAATTAAATCAAATGCTAAAAGACCACAGGGGAGCTCTACAAGGTCTTTCTTAAACTGAGTACATAAACTTTAGCTCCCATTGGTTGGGCAGCTTCAGAGTCTTTAATCTTTGTTGCTGTTTATTTTTCATAGCTGTCACTCTCTGTAATTCTAATTATTGGTTTTGTTAGTGGAGTCATGAAGTGTCCTGCTGGCTCAGAGGCTGATGCATGGGAACCTTAAATTGACTGACTGAGTCGTGACAAGTGCATATCACTCCAGTCTCCACAAACTCCTCTGCAGGACTTGAAACAGCCTTAACAATTATTTGGCCAGCTGAAAAGGAGACAGTACCAAAATTAATAAAATGTGTTTCAGTAAAGCAATTTCCTTTGCCTTTCCCTGTCCTACTTCCCTACTTTATTTCACCTTTCGTCCCCTCAGAAGTTAATTTTAAAATTAAGGAATGCATGCTACATGATACAGCTTTGGGTTTTTAAATAAGCTTAGAGCTGAAATCAGAGAGGCAGTGGGAATTCAGTTTGACCTCAGCACTTGCCAAGCATGGAGCAAGCACAGAGACACTGTACAGTCACCCAGGTGAACTGAAGAGATAATAGGACATTGCAGATCACCAAGGGTTGCTGGGTGGACCAGGATGCACCAGTTCAGTAGTACATGAGCAGCTCTTCCTCTGCAGGCTGTGTACCTTGCAGTGCACACCAAGACTCTCCAGAAGGTGCTGCTTTTTTGGTAGATTTTAAGCTCCATGCAAATAAAAATATTTCAGATTCCTTTCAGAATTCCCCTCAATGAAACAATCTCATCTGAAATGGTCTTTTACATTTCATTGCAGACTTGTTGCTACTTATGGGGATGTTGAAGACTAAGTGTGGTGCAAGGGGAGTGGGAGTCATAGGGCATCTTCTTGAGATGATATCCTGCATTGCTGACCAAATACCCTGTAGATGATGGCATGACGGACGAAGAGGATGAAGGCAGGATGATGTTGACTTCACATGTTAGGGTTCAGCAAAACTGCATTGGATGATGGTGACAAAGGGTAAGGGGGTTTGCAGCTAGATGATCACTGAATCACAGCTTCACAGTGACCTTGACATGGATCCCACCACTCAGTGTGGACACACTGTTGATTTAGGACCCCCGCCTTTGCTTTCAGGTGTGGCAGGGGTTGGTAGATGCCTGTGTGTTGACTTTTGCAAATGCTAACAAGTCCCATAGTCTGACACTGTTTGCTGCCTGTGTTGATGGTGTGCTGCCAAATTTAGGATGCTCCTACTAGTCCAGGAATTAATATTAGTGTAACAGGCATTTCATTGTCACATGGAGCTGCTATGACTGCAGGCAGGCAGAGCCAGAGATGTAAATCTGAATGAGTATCTCATCCACAGGCAGTTATCTGCCTCATGTATCAGCATGAAACATCAAATGCTTTTAAATACTCAGTGTACTGATAGGTCCGGATGCAAATGGGTTCTTGCCTGTCTGTTTCTCACCTCTTAGCCACAGCATGAAGATATGTGCTAGGCTCAGTCCATCATACTAAAATTGCCTGGGCTGTCCTGACTGTCTCTCCAGGTACAGCCAGTCACCTGTGAGTAACTGTAGCCTGCTGGTTTTGCTCTTCACTGGCTCCAACAAACTATCCCCTACTCCTGGTACAGGACAGTTTAGCAAAGAGGACTTTACAACAGCTAATGTCTACGTCCAGCCCACAGTCCTGTGCCAGGACAAGCTAGATTCCACATTTACCCATCTTCCACTGGCTGTGTGAAGTAGGCTTGTAAGTTATTTTTCAACACTGCCAAAGCATTTAGGGTATCTGCAAAGAACTTTTACCTGAGATTAATTATTTTGCTTACTTAAGTGTTGAACATGAACAGCCCTAGGCAAGCTGTGATACAGAGCAGGCTGGACAAACAACTAATGCTGCTAATATTGACCTAGAGCTCAGTTTAGCTTTGCAACCCCCTTTAAAAGGAAGCAATCAAAAGAAATCATTGTGAGATCCTGAAGGCTGCTTGTTTGTTTTTTCACATGCTGCTCAGCTTGGGAGGTGAAAATACCCATCAGTTTGATTTCCTCTTTCTCAGACGTTGGTCAGTTCCTGGTGGCTTTGCATTTTCAGTGCAATGGAAGGGCAATGTTGAAATACACCTCCAAGAGGTCTTGAAAAACATTCTGGTTAAAGAACGTTTGGGATGCTTTTTAAAGGTTTTTTATTCTTGTTTTTTTATTTTGCCAGGTCACATTGCTGAGCTTTGTTTTAAGATATTTTTTTTTAATAACTGGACTATTCCTACATGTGATTATCACTCATCACCTCTGGTTATGCACAGATTGTCTAGTGAGTAATTTTCCAGTCTGAAATCTACCAAGTGGACTTTGGAAAGCTTTTGCAGCATGGTGATGTTTTCTAGACAATGGTATGTAAATGCCATTTCCAAGTGTGACTGCTGTTATTATTCCCAGATGTTCCAGTCCTTTAGTTTCCTAAATATAGCTGTTGGTGAGGAGTTTTAGGCTTTTAGGGCAGAAGGTCAGCTTGAAAGGGACTCAGAGTTGTAAAGTAAGCAATTTCTGGATTTTCAGCCTTATCACCTCTCACTTTGAGTGTGATGGGAAAGCCGTTAAGCTGCTTTTGTCAAGCTTGGGAGATAAAATTGGCATTCTGGGATCTATCTCATAGAAAAAAAAAAGCTAAGGTGTGTGTCAGTTTGGGTCACAAGTTCCATTGGTGTGAATTTGTCCCACTGTATTGACGTAGTAGAGCTAATGTGATTTCCTCTGTGTACTCCTGCCAGCATCAGTAGAAGAATTTTAACTTTAAATGGGAAATATCTGCAATACAGTCACCTCCCCTTCTGGCCATGTGGGGAAGGAGCAAGTGAAGAGATGATGCCTTCTTTGGAACCAGAGCATTGACGTCCTTCGTTTGAAGAAGCAAGCCTACATTGACACAGGGTCAGCAGCAGAACTTTGGATTTCAGTGAGTCTAAGGGAAAGCTACACCCAATCTGATGAGCTGCAGCTTGATCTTGTGTCACACTTCAATATTTATGTACTGAAGGCTCTTTGTTTAATGGCAAATATTGTCCTTTTCCCATCATGACTGTCGAGTAGCCATCTGTGTTAGCTAGGCTTGCACCTTTTATGTGTCATAAAAAATATGCTTATTGTAGTTTGATACGCTGGAGCATAATAACAAGGTATGTGTGGTGAACAGAACTGTAGGAAAAATGGGTTGTGATCTTGTCATGAAAGAAGGCAGTGAATGTGGAAAAGGCCTCAATCTTGGCCAAAGACCTCATTCTGACTCCTACATTAGAAGAACACTGACTTTGTCCTTATGTAGCTTATTAAATCTGAACCTATGCTTTCCTTTTACCCTTTCCAGTCTTATCCCCTTTCCAGGATTCTTCCTTCTTTCTCATTTAGTGGTCATTCTCTAGTTTATTTTAAAATCTCTTTTTGTAGAACTGTAACTGGACACTTCCTACCTGACACTTCCTCCTCTTCTTGCATCTCCCTGTGAAACAAGGCAACTTTTCACCTAGAAACCAAGAAGAGTTAACCAGGAGCATCTGGCAGAATCACAAACTTTTCAGTCAAAAGGTTATGACAAACTCTCAATTTTCTACAGAAAGTATACATTTTTTGTATGCTCTAAAAATTTCACTTTTTCAAGGATCTGACTTCTGTCCAGAAAATTCTGACAAATTTTCTCAACCAACCCTAATTTTTCTTCATCAGGAATTTTCAACCAGTCCTAATTTTTCTTCATAAGGATTTTATTTTCTCCTCCACCATTTCTCTTTCTGTAGCCTCTTGAGCAAAATAAGATCCCTATAAATATTTGAGCACTAGATGAACTTTCCAACCTGTGGTATTTGGGTGGATTAAAAATAAGGTGAAATAAGTTTGCTGGTGCCCTATTTTTGACAACTCTGGCCTAGACGCTTCCTTTATAGGTCAGTAAAAGCCTTGTTATTCGTTTGTAGAGTCAGCAGAAAAAGCTGGCTTTCCTCATAGCCTGAACCAGTGCAATCGTGAAGCTTTCTGAAGTCATTGAGATAAAGACCAGGCCCCGAGAGAAAGCACGAAAAATACACTTAAATGCACAGCTCTGGCCCTTGGATACATCAAAATATTTTTAACGAAGTGGTAGAAGGAAATAATAGAATCCTGCCCCTCCATCTGGACCACACCAGACAGCTTGGCATTGCTCTTGTCTGTAAATGCTGCTGTCAGGGATGGATCCTGCTGTGTCCCTATCGCAGCAGAACATGCAACACCCACGTCTCAAGCACAGCCACTGAGGCCACCTGAGAATTGTGCCAGGCTGGGGAAAGAGGAAAGGCTGTGCAGCTCTTTCTCCACAACACAGGGCAAGGTTCCTCCACCCCTCCTCTGCCTGCGAGTTGTCGAAAGGTGTCTATATATGTGAATATTTTTAGGTCAGTAGCTTCCTTCTAGCTGGTATCTAAGGGCTGGTATCTAGGTTTGATCATGGTGTGGGATATGCCTGTGATCATTGTAGGGTATTGTGTAGTTTTCGGTCTGTCTCTCTTTATCTTGCTTGAACAGCTTAATCTGGTTTCACCACGTTTCTTTTTCCAGCTTGGGCTTTTTCTTGCTTGCAGGGTATTGTTGCTCAGGGGAGCTGGTAGGAGAATATAACCCAAGCTGAAGAAATGTGTATAGTCTATTTTAAATAGACTTACTCCCTGGGAGAAAATCAGTCCCTAGTCAGTAAAAATAGTTTCTAGGGTACACAAGATGAAAAGAATTTCTCTGTGAGAAGATTTCTGGTAATTTAATTACTACTAACTACCATCCAGCACTGCCAGTGGAAATGGTTGTAGTTTTCAGCTGACTTGATGTAAAGACTGAATGGGGCATGATGGTAAATTTAATATATTCTGCCTTAGTGATTAGCATTTGTGTTCAACTTTGCAGCCTTAAATGGGAGCTCTGTGGCTGTGTGCTCTCTGGTAGCACTGGTTTCCATGACAGCTTCTGTGTCAACTATTTTTCACACATGCTTTATGACTTATTGTACAGCACATGTTGTTTAGTTTCACAGGCTGTGCTATAGTTTTCAGGAAACCTGTGACTCTTTAACATCTACATTGCAAGAAGCAATTGCCTGCCATGAGGAATGAGAGAACAATGAGCAATCCATATAGGAAAGGTGGGGAAAGCATGCTGGTATGTTAAAAATTTGGATTTGTCACACCAGAATACAGCTGGCAGGAGTGACAAGCTCAGGACATGTGCGAGGCCTTGGACTGGAAGGAGCTGATTGTTAGTGATGGCTTGCTGCTGCTTTATGAAGTCTCCAGCATGAGATTTTCAATCTCTGTCACATTCTCTGAACCCCTTGTCTAGCACTGCCTGAGGCTTTCTCTCGTGCATGCCTTCTTTGTTCCCATGCTCTGTCTGTCCTCTGTGAAAAGCTTCTCACTCGTGTCAGAAAGGCATTTCTAAAATTACCAAGGAGGAATTGTGCCAGGCGGGTACTTCTATGCATGCCTGTGACTCTTGCTGGGTGAGTCTTGCTACCCCAGATGAGTTCTCACCACGTCCATGCTGGGAAACCTCTCTCGGGAGCAGGAAAGTGCCCAACCATATTCCTCTTGCCCCCAGCACATGGGCAGCTTGGGAAGGACAGCAGCTGCAGCTTCTCCTTGGGGGTTCCCCTGCAGAGAGCCTCCCCCTGAGCCTGTGGCAGGTGGAGCTGGTGATGGCACTTGGCTGCATCTCTGCCAGAGGCTGTCTTGGAGACTGTGGGGGTCTGAGCAGGGCACAGGCTGTGCTCTGTCATCACAGCTCAGCACAACACTTGCTCTCCAAGGATGACGTACCAGAGGATGGAGAGCAATGAGAATTTGCCTCAACAGAATCTGAGGAAAGTAAAAAGGCAAGCCTGCAATGAGGCAGCGAGCCTGGGGTGGGTGTACGTGCTCTGCCCGAAATAGAGTAACCAGAATTGGAAACTGTCCTTTGGCCAAGTCCTTCAGAAAGGAGCTTTCCAGAGTGGATGTGCAGTGGCGCTCAGTGGGTTGGAAGGGAAAGCCTGCCTCTGACTTCTGCCTCCCTCGAGTAGCGCCCGACAATTAATTCTGCAGCAGGAAATAGGTGGGAGATTAACAAAGGGTTTGTTGCTGAGCGGATTGTGTGGCCCTGTCAAAAGGAGCTGTAATTCCCACCCAGACTGATTATTTTTGCCATGGACTAGCCCTGTTACTTGCTTCTCCTTTCAAATAAGGTTAACACCTTCAAAAATTCGGAACTTGCTAGAGACTTGGAGTCTGCTGGAGAGAGTGGTTTCCGCCTCTCCTGGGGATTTCTGCACAGTGTTAGGAGTTGGCAGGGTTCAAGGTTGGAAGGGATCCTGGTATATAGACTGAGAGGGGGACAAAGACAGCTGATGAAGAGCAGCATTCCAGCCGGAGATGGGCTCATTTGTCATCTGCCAGGTACCTATTAGATCTTGCAGTCCCTGGGAGAAGATTTGTTCAAAAATGAAAAGCTTTCTGGTGTCTGAAGATCAGTGGAGCCTGATGCAGGAGATTTTGCCTGACTGACTTCAGATAAGTTAAAAATGTAGAAGCTGCAACATAAATCACTTGAAACCCAAGAGCCAGTCAGGAACTGTTTCACACCCAAAACTGTGTCCTATTCCCTGGCAGCCATAAAGCCTCAGTTTTGTGTGCCCCAACTGCCATGCTGCCAGACTTACTGCTGGCCCAGCACCAGAGGAGAGGTGCAAAGTCTGTGACAACTGTTTGTGGTTAAATGTGGTAATTGAGATGTCCTGGATCTTCCAGTGAGCCTGCAGCCCATAATGTCTCTGGCTCCATGAGGCACCCATGCCCTCCTGTTAAACTTTCGTCCCAGGTTTGGAGAGCCTGAGGGTAAAAATGAGTCCCACGGGTATGGAATTCACAGAACTTATGCTAAATCTTCTTAAAATGTGGTCAGAATCTTTGTCCTTGTTCTTAATTTCACTGTATCTTATCTACTGGGCAGCTGGCATTGCAGTCACAAACTGTATGTGGCAGATCCTCCTGGGCAGATGGACCAGGGAAACTTTATTCACCATTCCTGCACTTGGGACGGAATCTCATAATCATGTGTGGCTGCAGTTCCACCCAGACAGAGCTGCTTATTTTTGAAGCAGCTGGGAGATGCTGTGAGAGAGGTGGGTAAAATTCAGCTGGGATTATTTTTAATACCCCATGTCTAGAGGGAAATTCAGAGTTCCATTTGATTAGAGCTGCCTTTTCCATTCCAAAAGTGTTTGCTTATATTGCGTGAAATCTTGCCATTTTCTGTACCTTCTCATCTATTTCCACTCTTCTCTTTTGGCTGCCCCTCAAAATGCTCAGTTTGGGGCCAGAACCTTGTGGCAGGTGATGCAATGTTCCTGCTCAGCAGAAGGACCCAGCCCTGCTCCCCTCCATACTCTTGTGAGCTATCTCTGTGGCTTGCTCCCCATCTGCCACGCAGGATGAAATCTGCCTTCTAGCAGGTAATTCATCACTGTACTTGGTGACAGCACAAAGCTCTCCTGTTGAGGTATCTGAGTGTGTCCCCTGGCTGAGATACCTCTTTACACAAAGCTTGGGGAATTAAGCTGTATTGCAATATTTATACTGGGCTGTAGCTTTGCTCTGGACACACTGCCAGGCTCCAGAGTGGAGTGAGCAAGTGAGCTATGCTGAATGGTGGAGGACCTATGTTTGCCTCCTCACTCTGCCTCTGGCCTGCGTAGGACTTAGGTTCCTCACTTTGGCTGCTCTTGGCCTTTGGTGCTCCAACTGTAGAGTGAAACTGACAACACTACCTTGCCTCTTAGGGATGCTGAGGAGATAAAGGCATTAATACTGGCATTGCTTGCTTTTACTTGCTATACTTACTGTTAAGGAAAACCAAGTAAATAGTAGTTGGGAGCTGATGGACAGCCAGATTTTCTCTTCACTGACACCTCCACCTTCTGAAACCACTGGGATGTCACCACAACCTGATACTTGTAAGCCCTTGAGTGTGTGTGTATATGTGTGCATGTGTGTGACACCACAGCATCTCTCTTACTGGATTCAAACCAGATGTTGAGATGACAATTTGATCCCCTCCTGCTCTGGCTGAGCTGAGTGGGTGGAATCTGGGCTGTAGCTCACAGCAGAGTGTCCAGCCAAGAATCTCCAGGCCTTTCTCTGACATAACAGGACCCCCTGGAAAGTTTGGGAAATGTTGCTGTATCAATGCGCAGCTGGAGAAGCCAAAGCCCCTGAAGCAGAGCAGGCGTGTTCAGAACTGGACAAGCTGGAGCACCGTCTGTAAGCCTTTCTTCCCTGGCCTGACCACCAGATGGAGACGTCTCTCCCAGAGTTGTGAAAAATGCAGGTATTCATGAAAATACATTTCTCTCAGTTTTCTCAAGGACCTGCAAGTGAAAGTGCAGACATTCTTCCCAGTGGTTTCGCAATGAATCAGACTTGGAGAGTGGTATGGGAAAGGGGTTCTTGGTTTGGTAACAGGTTATGAGGAGCAGCTTTTAGGAGAATTCCTCATTTTCAGCCATCTCTGTTTACCAGGTACCCTCTCTCTCATGTACAGGAGAAGTACAGTGGCTTGGTTCAGAGATCCTGAACATCTCCCTTTCTACTGCTTCAGGGTGCTCTGCAAGTCACAGGTTGTCCAGAGGTGACCAGAGCTGCAACTTGTGCAGCTCTAACAGAGTGCACACGCTCTGTGGCACAGGATTGATGACACCTCTAAGGCCCATAGCAGCTCATTTTCAGCCAGCTCCACCCTGCAGTTTGTTTCACTCAGTCTCAGAATCAAGGATCCTAAATATGGATTTGTGTCTGCCCCAATAGCTAATTTTGCTTAGACAAGAATTTTTGAGTTTGGAGAGGAGAAAAAGAAGGCAAAAGTATTGCTCTGTGACTTCAGCTGTGCCTGGTGGCTGTTGTATCTCCCTGCTTCAAAGTACATTTGACCTTACTTCTTCTCCCTGGACTCATTCTTCAAGTAGAAGGGTATTAATGACTTTGACTTCAATCCAGTTTTCCCTTCCCTCTTTCCCTCCTTTTCCTAAGAATTCACAATAAGCTCAGACAAAAACTCTGAATCAGTGTGCAGTCATACACTGGTATGTCTGTTGCTAATGCTTTGCAGAGCTTCAGGCTGAGATGGTTGGAGTTGCTCTGAGTCACTGCAAGAGGATCTGCAGCTCTGATCCTTTGAGGAGCAAATGCTGGAGGTGCTTTGCCTCTTGAAGCCCAACAGTAAGCAGTGGTAAATGTGCAAATTCTGTCTGTTCCTATGGAGGGAGCATCTTTTAGGCACTGAATGACAGATGTTAGAAGTACACAGGATACAAGTTAGCTAACCCCCGCAGCTGCTGGGGTCCTGTTCTGAGTACTGTTATCCCACAGAGGAATTGTAACAAGTGTATGGGCTTCCAATACTTGGTTTGGCTGCACACCCAGTAGCTACATCTTATTTCACAGAAACCAGAAAAATAAATATATTTGCTCCAGAAGTACAAATCCCAAAGTCTTATACACCCTTTGCAGTACAGAAGGTCCAGGACACACAGTTTTGCTGTCCTGATCTCATCTGGATCAGGGTGCAGGCACTTGACTGTCTCACTGCATACGCACATTGCCAACCACCAGAGTCAACACCACCTGGTCACTGTCACGAAGGGACAAGCTGTGAGTAAATAAAGCAAGTGGGGCATAGAAAAGGTTGGGAAGGTGCTCTTTTAGAGAATATGAGTATTCAGGAATGTGTTTGGGGTTTAGGGTTAATTTTCCTCTTAAGACAAAGAGAGACTTCTCTAAAAGTGATGTCTGAGAGTTGAGATTAGGGATCAGGGGCTGTGCAGACCATTTCCCTAGCCAGAGGTGAATGGGTGTTAGTGGAGGCACACAAAATGTCCCACAGGGTTAGGTCCCTGCCCACATGGAGCTGGCTTTCACTGACATGTGAGCTGGAGATCCTTTAAAGTCATTGACATGTTAATGTGATGGAGACCCCAACATCAAACTTCTTTCCTGCTAGTTATCTTTTTGCTGTGTTCTCATGAAGGGGTGGAATTGTCAAAGGAGAAGAGGTGGTTCAAGGGGCTGCAGCTCTCCCCTCTCTCAGCTCTCCTGACTGATTAATGCAATGCTCATACTGCAAGACCAATCATACAGTAGCATACTTTCCCCATAGCCAACTAAAGACAGAACACATGCTCAAAATATCTATACTTCTCCTTTCTTGGAAATGGTGTGTAACTCACAGCCTTAAAATACTAGCTGGAAAGTTGCGCGGGCTTTTTTTTCCTCTATTTTTTTCCCCTGTTGACAATGCCCATTGGCAAAAGTCCATCAAATAACAGATGAGGTGATGAATGCAGCTGGAGTTCAGCTCTAGGGCTTAAGTTCCCCCGTGTTTGCCTTTGGGTCCTAGGGGTACATGCATGTCTGTAGGAGGAGTAATATTCTATAGAAGTTGTAATATCTCCCCAGCTTCTGAGGGATCTCAAAGTGCTTTGAACCCTGAAAATAACAAAACTATTATGTTCGGGAATTACTTTCACATTACTTCTACTGTTGAAAGGCAGCCCCACCACTGGGACACAGCAGGGCAGCCTATTTATTGTCAAGGTTGTGCAGCAAAGCAGGGTACAAAGGGAACTGAATCACCAGCAGGAATGTGGAATGGACTAGACAGCACTTCCCTATCATTACATGGCCAGGATATCAGTGTTGGTGTCATGCTACTCACACATGTCAAAATAAGTGCTTAAGACTTTATCGGCCTAAAGAAGGTGCTTGAGGTGGTGCAAAACCCCAGATGTTAAGCAGGCTCCTGTAGGTTTGAAGAGGAATGGGATTTTGCTCTTGATTTGTGATACAGTTGGGGCACTTTAGCTTTGCAAGAAGAGTTATTCAGAAATTATTTGGGAAAACACACTTGCTGCTCAGATCTCCTCAGATCCCTGCACAACCATGTCGGACATTTCCAGAAATGGGGACATGTGAAAGACATGAATAGATGTGAACATCCTGGTCCAGCAAGGCTGTTCTTTTGGGTTTTTTTATTCTCTTCTCTTAATTTCTAAATAGGATATTCCAAATACTGTAAAATTCTGGGTTGCTATCAACGTTCTCAAACGTCCTTTTACTGAGTTCAAAATCCAACACAAGGTGTACTAGAACCTCACAGTATGACAGAGTAGAGTGTCTCCTCAAGGTCCTGCCTGCTGAAGAGGAGCTATTAAGTACAGAAAAAGACTTCGTGACTGAGGCTTTAGGAGTAAGGAAGGAATCATGGTCAGATCAGCCGAAGAGGGGAACTGAAGCCCTGAGTTCAATGCTCAAAGAGGTCAGTTTGCTACAGACCTTTGAGATGGCTTTGAGCAAGTCATTTCTTTGTCTTTCATTGTGCCTCATGGTTCCCCCCATCCCAAAATTTTAATGACTTCATGTCTAAAATGTTTTGAGATTGAAGTATAATCTGAGTATTGTTATTCACTAGCTGGCACCAGAGTTTCAGAACAATCTCTTAATATAAACATCCACCTCATTAAACTGAACTCTCTCACACTTTTCCCACTGGGTAATAAACCATTACACTGGTTGGGTTTTAAGGTAAAAATTAATTATTTCCTTCCTGTTCTGAAGGGGGTTCTACTTCCGGAATCTGGAAAATTCTTTTCTTAAACATTCCATGTAAATATAATTCTTTTAAAAAATAATACACATGGCTGAAGTCATCATAAGCACAATGGTTATTGTATATAAAAGAATTGGGGCAGTATTTTATAAGTCGGTAAGGGCTATATTTAAGAAATTGTATAAATCACATTCAAATTTGCTGATGTTAAAAATGTCAGGTGCCTCCAGGGAAGGTGAAGAGGGTGTTCTAAGGGCCATGAGTGACTGAAGAGAAGTCTCACAGAAGTATTGAAATACAATATGGAACATATTTTATTAAAAATAATAAAAAATGTAACATTGTTTCATTGTTTCCTGCCCTTGTGATCCCAAAGACTTATATTGTCCTGATCTGTACTGTAGTCCCAGAGGACTTTCAAAGATCTTTCATAGGAAGCAAACTTTTACTTATTGCTTGCAGTAATATGGAGGGTATTTGGGGTATGGGAAGGACATTGCTGGTAGAACATTTTCTGGAAGCTCCACCTAGCTATTCTGGCACGTCTTTGGTGGAGAAAACCCTTTTCTTTTGAAGGCGAGGGCACCTCAGATAAAGTGTCATGGCAAAGCCACAGGGAATGTCAAAATTGTAGCATAATGTGTAATTCATGCTAAAAGAGAGACCGTGCTGTGGGGGTCTGCTTCAGAGTGAGCTGGGGCTGGGTTTCTCCCTCAGAGAGCAATGAGATCTATCCCAGGAGAACATGAATTAAGATCAAAAGTCAAATGTCTGTGTGAAGAGGGCAGAGTTTTATGTGTCTCCAGGCGCCCTTTAGTTCTGACCTGTTGTGAATATGTGTGGTGCAGACATTCATTGTGCAGACCAGCTCTGTGGCTCAAGTCAGCCTGAAACCTTGTGGGTTTGTTTCTGGAGAGCTATGCAGTCACTGATATTGGCCACAAGGGCTGGAGTGGTTTCAGCATTGTCTGTGAACAAAAGGACCCCAAGGAAACTAGATGATGGCTCCCAGTTGCCCCACAGCATGTGTGACTCTGCAGTGGTGTGGCGTGGGAGGACTGCTGCGGCTGCTGGGCAGCCTGCCAGAGCCCAAGCTGAGCTCAGGGGATCAGCAAACCCCACAAGAGTGCATCCATTAGCAACTGAAGTGCTGTGCCATGTCTCCTGGTGATGTGAATGGCCTCTGTGTGAGCCCAAAGTGCGCCACAGGCTCTGTACTGCCTACAGAAGGTATAGCTTCTGCTAGAAGCTTTTCATCTGTGGCCCTAGGACACGCTGCTCTCCGAAAGTTACATCAGAAACAAGGTACTTGACTTTCTGCTCAGGCTGAACATCCCATTACAGTAATTTCTATGGATTTGAACTACATTAAATAGTGTTTGGTGCCAGACGGGTGGTGCCTTCTCTGTTCAGCACATCTCCTACAGTGTTCCACAGAGGTGTGCCTGCCTGCCATCCAGTGCAGCTTAAAAGGCTCGCTCTTACAGAGGTGCCTTGGATTTATTTCACTTCTAAGCAGCCAGCTGCAAAAACAGTCTTTGAGATTATAGTCATAAAGCATCAGTGGAATTAAATTGTTAGAAACACTCGACTCTTTAAATAGAAAACCCCACACTAATCTGATGTACAGTTGGCATCATTTCTTAACAGGATGAACTTTGCCCCAAAACCATGAACAAGACTGGGGCATACAAAACTTCCAGTTTGGAGTAAGTCCAACTTAGGCTGTAACCAAATCTGAAATTTTTGTGCGAGTAACTCTTACTCACCCAAGGAGCTCTGTTCACTTCAGTGGCATTGCTAATGTGATTATGGGCTGTAAAACTGAGTGTCATGTATATGATTTGTAATTTGTGGAGAGAGGCCCCTGGAAAAATTTCATCTTATTTAACTTCAATTAAGTCTGGCAAGACCTTTTTGCTTCAATAAAACAACCAGACCACAGAGGGAATTGGTGAAATAATCATGGGCATTCCCTACCGCACATGGTTGCGTGTTAACAGCACTTTGCTACATGCATCACTAATCTTTGGGTGGTGGGCTGGAGAGGGGCCTGGAAAAAACAATCAGGGATTTTAATTAAGAGGTGCTTAGCATGGGGAAAATAATAGGTCTTCAGTTTGCATAATAATATACAGCAATTTTGTTTGAATTAAGGTTGATAGGTATTTTATGCCTTAGGATCTCTAATTCTTTAGCATTTCCAGGCTATTAGTCAGTCTCTTGTATATAATAGCAGAATTGCTTGAAACTTCCTAGCAGTTGGCTGCAGGAGAAGACACTCTTAAGGCTGCAGCAGCAGCAGAGACATACAGAGTATCAACATCTCCCTACCCTGCAGCTACCTCCTGCTCAGTGTTAGCTGTTTGCCAGAAGCTGCAGGACAAGGAGGGTGTCCCTGGCACTGCCCTGAGCTGCCCTTCCTGGAGGCATGCCCAAGGCCTGCTCTGCCAGTGCTTGATCTTCCAGCTCAAGCACTGGTGAGGTGTCTGCTGGTAGAGCATGGCCTCTGAGTGAAGCTGAAGAGCTTGAGGGTGTTGAGTCACAGGCACCCCTGGATGCAGCTGGAATGGGTAGTGATGTTGCTATCCTCAGCTGTTTGTGTCATCCCTCTCTTGCAGGCTGTTTCCAGCACAGCTGGTGAAGCCTTTAAGACATGAGGCAGGAACAGTTTCACAAGCAGTTGAGCCACCCAGGCTGCAGTGGTAGCAGCCTCTGAGAGAACAGTGAAGGGAAAGGTGAGGAAGGGTAACCCAGTCAGTCACCCCAACCCATGAGCTGCTGCTTCTGAGTCTTCCAACTCTCACCACAGGTATCAGGGATGGTGGAGGATATACAGATGCCTCACTAAGGTTATTATCTGCGTTTTTAGCTTCAGCTGGCAAAGCATCTAGGGACTATGGGTACATATAACAGCATCCTCTAAGGATTCATTGCTGGGCTGGGATGAAAGGGATTAGGTACTCACAGCATAATTTGCATTGCAAAAGGCGCTAGCTGTGTTTTTTGGAGACAAAACCAAGTTTTTACTTATAGTTGAGGACATCTACAGGTTCTATGTTAGCATAAACTGCAATGACCAGGCTTTCTCCTTCTCCCAATCCCCCGACTGAGTGTAGAGTCCACTGACTAAGTCGCAGGAATGTCACTAGACAAATCTGGGAGACCAGAGTCTGGGAGAAGCAAGGAATCTGGAGTCTAAGTCTTTAATAACCAGCTAAATCTACAAAAGTGTTTGTTTGTAGACAGATTTGGCATGGATCTGTTGTATACCCATTTGCCCTGGAATCTGGCTCCTTGAGTTGCCTCTCTACAAGTGAGTCTGGAGGTAAGTGGAGCGGGAAGGTTCAAGAGAAACTGCATAATAACGAGGACATTTGTAATCACATGGTGAGTCTTTCTGCCTTCTGAAGGTTCAACAGGAAAACTAAGAATCTGAATTATCTCTTGCCTGTTAATACAAAGTGCCATTCTTTCCTGTTGCAGTTCAGCTTTACAGGTGTCTGACCTGGGGCGATCTTGATTCCAATTGCTGGGATATAGATTTCACGTGAGAATGTAGCTCTAAAGAGGTATTGACTTAGAGGCACTGGTGAAAGTGAATTAAAATAGCATTCTTACACAAACACAACAGAACAGCCCCGTGGTACTTTTCATTCTCCTCTACTGTTTGCTTAGGATAACAGGAATATTATGGAGAGCAGATTGTCTCCCCATCATCATATTGTGTCTGCATTTCTGCTGTAAATCCCATTTTGACCTTTCCTTTCTGAGGCTGTAGTTTCCTGAGAGCTGGATTAAGTTGCCCTGGCTGCATGCCGCTGTTCTCTGTCCCCAACATCTCTTCCTTCTCCCCTTTCTTTGTACCAGCACAGCCCTTTGGATGTCCCTGTGGAGGAGTGGATTGGGGAACTGATCCGAATTAAATATTATATAATTCTTCCTGGGCTAAAAATCTCCTCTCTGCTTTCACCAAAACTTCCCTCTATCCAATTTCAACATTTTGGATAGATGCTGTGTAAAAATTGGATTTTGTCTCTCAAGGGAAATCTGCATATATCACTATTAGTTTTCATTCCAAACTGGGGGAAAGAGACCAGATAACTCATTTGTTTCTCATAGAATGTTAGGAAAAATGTGGAATAAAAAAAGCTTGAAGAAGATGAAGGGCTCAGTCTGCAAAGCTCAGGTGTGCTGCACCCCACTTTCTGCAGTGGCTGGGAGGCATCAGAGCCACAGGCAAAGCAGCACTGAACTGACCTGGAGCAGAATGCTGCTGCTTGGCTCACCAGGGCAAAATGTTTTCATTTCAGTTTAAGCAGCCCAAAGTGGAATAGTCAGCTCTCAGTTAACTGTGGGTGGATTATCTGTGTTGAAAAAGAACCTTTTTTAAACATTGTATCATGTGAACAACTGGGTCTGGAAATGAAGTTTGTGGCTTTTCCTTGGCCACCAAGAAGCCTTGGTGCTGTAAAACACATTGGCTTGCTTAACTGTGAAATTGTTCAGTCTGTCTTCTGATAACCTACAACTGCAGCGCTCTTTACATCGCTATGAAGTATCGCAGGATCTGTTTACTCTGGTGTAAAGCCCCACCTATGGGAATGGGGTGACTGAGAGAATTACAGGTCCTCTTAAAATACATAATACATAAATAAGCTGTGATAACACATAAAATAGAATAGAATACAAGGGGAGCTCCAAAACAGGAACTTAAATATTTGTGTCAGAAGGAAGATGAATACTTGAATTGTTTTAAAATGTCCCAGTTTTTGGAGGGTGGAGCAGAAAGGCTGCCTCGGTCTGATTTTGATCATCAGGGTTATCAGTAATAATTCATGATCTGAAGAGAACAATGTGACTTATCAACTATCTGAATGAAAGTTCAGATACACACAGGATTTAGTGTGTGATGGTACTGCAATATGTGCCAGATCAACTGCAGGGACTGTGTGTGTGTCTTTAGTCCTAAGTGGAAAATGTGACATAATTTCAGTTAGCTTACCCCTCTAGAGAAAGAGGATATTGAACTAAAATTAACAGATTCATAGCTCATTGCCAGAAGGGACCATTATGATAATCGATCTGACCTCGTGCATAACAAAGGTCACAGAAGCTCACCCAGAAATTCCTTCAACCAGGCTATAAATTGCACATTTTTTCTTTTTGAAAAGACATTAAAGATATGCAGTCTTTAAGCAAAGACTATATGTGATGAAGAATTTATGATGTTTAGTTTTTTCCTGCTTGGATATCCCTCTGGTAAAGTCTGTAAATTCTTAACAGAGGAATTAAGTTTATTTTTGTGTTGATTTTTATTTTTTAATTTAAATTAAACTTTCAGGTAGAAATACTTAGCCCTGTCTCTAATTTTTATTTATAGGACATGAAGTATTTCTGACTAGCACTGGAAATATATATGATTGCATCATGTTGCAAACTGTTTTGCTGTGGTTGATGGTGGAGCCATGGCAGATTTACAGGCCCTGGTTGCTAAAATGGCCACAAGAAGTGAATTACTGAGCCAGTTCATGGGAATCTTGTAATGCAATTGGCTGGAAGAGGAAAGTGAAGTGGAGAAAGAAATCGCCCTTTCTGGACAAGTCAGGTTGACATGCAAAAGGTAAACCTTCCTACCATTGGGTGCAAGTGTGTTGTAAAACAAGTGAAGGCTGTGAAACTAAGAAATCACAAATTGTAACAAATTCCTGAAGAAAAAGTGTAGCAGCTTGCAAAGATAAATAGTTAGCACGGGTTTTGTGTTTGTTTATCTACTTATTTTATAGCACACGAGGCCAAATGCGCATTGAGCAGGTCTGTACTGCGGTATCAGGGGTGAATCCCAGCAGCATTTTTTATATTGACAACAGTCTCCGGATTTCAAAGATTTTGTCACCAAAACTCCCCAAACCCAAAATCCTAATCCCAAACAAAAAACCCCAGAATTAAGTGTGAAAAGAAGTTATAGGTTGAAATGACAGGACAGCATCCCTGCAGCTGGATCGACACATGGGCCCTGAGGGAAGTGGCCAAATGCCTGAAGGACTGTGGTGGCTGCACCCATGTGGATTCTGGCTTTTCTGTGAACTCATGGTGTGACATTGGGCACAATGGCCAGTTCCTGCATGGCTGGGTGCTACTTCGGTGGCAGAGAACCTTCTGTTCCATACGTTATCTAGGTGCTTAAGCCAGCACGGACCAGTGTGGCTCAGGAAGGAGTAACAGACCTGAAACAGTGGTTTGGAGCTCTGTGTGACCTGGGAGACAGTGACAACATGCAGAAAGCAGCATTTGGCCAGAGTTGTGTTGCTGGTGATTCCTGAGCTGAACAAGGCGGGCTCAGGTCTATCTTTGTTTTGCTGTAGTCACAGGGAAGAGTGCGATGTGCCCACGGCAGAGTTCTCAGCAAGATTTCAGGGGGCAGGGATCATCTTTATAAGAGGCTATGTGGTGCCTGGCGGAATGGAGCTCCAGTCTCTGATGGGGCTGTAGACACAAGCCTAATCTGAGTAATAACAGCTTGGACTATTTCATCAGAGTTTGTGAGTCAGTGCTGAACATGGAAGTTTTCACGTTTCCACTGACTTGTCTTCTCTCCCAAGACTGAGAGGACAACAAGGGCTCATCCCAGTAAAATCTCATTTCTGACCACAGGACATCAGCTGTGCTCTCTCCCACCCCCTGAAAAATAACACAGGCACTGGAAAATGACCCAACATTAAACAGCATCACAGTGCTGGAAGCCTTTTCCCACTCCCAATTTTATGACCTTAATTAACACAGGCCAATCCATAAATCAGATCAACACCAGGAGATAGCAATGAATCATGTGGAAGGCAGCTTTAATAGGAGCCTAATCCCCCAAAGAAGTGGACAGTACCGGCATTTTAAGTGCACGTGAGAGGTTGAAAGGGAACAGATGTCCAACTGGGGCTGCTGCTAGCAAGGGTAAATCTGCAGGGCTGTTGGATTTCCAGAGAGAAACCTGTTTTGACATCTTAATGGCAAGAGAATCTGGCAGCAGTCGATGGAGTGGTGATAAATGCTGCTTCCCTCCCTGGGTGATTGCTGGGCAAGATGGGGACGCTCTCAGGTTCAGCATATCTGGCAGACCGCCGTCACCACCTCGCCGGGCTGTTGAGCAGGTCGAGGCAAGAGGGAAGGAAAGCTGTAGGAGTGACTGTCTGGAGAGCATGAGAAACTGAAAAGGAAATGTAGATGGAAAGGAAGAATTTCAGGCTTTCCCACCATGACTTCAACTGGTAACTTGCCAGAAGCCCAGCACAGAGTGCGCACAGAGGAGCAGACAGAGACTGCCTTCTGTAACACAGCCGAGGAATGACAGCAGGATTGGCAGGCCTCGGGACCAGCTGGCCCTTACTGACAAGCTCCCTGTGTGTGGGGTGGCTGGTCTTCCTGCAGGGCCTTCTGTGGCCATTCCAGCTGGGAGAGGCAGCAGCCCATAATTAGGATATCAGCGCTACTTTCAGTTAGTATCCTGCACCCAAATGTGACTATCTGCTGGTTAAGTGTGGTTCTGCTTTGAAAAATGAGGCAGCAAAGCTGTGCCTTGGTTACTGCTGCACAGAAAACCAAATTCACATGCACCCCCCTTATTGAGATGTTCCTTTCCAGCCACCCGCCCTTTGAATTCAACTGGAATCTGAGAATCGAGCTTGCTGGCAACTTGCACACAAGGAGTGCCTTGATTTCATGCTGGTGCCAAGGCAGGAACAGTGTCCAGCTTGCCTACTTCTGGGCTAGCTAACTCATTAGCATGTTTTTATGTGTTTGGTTGTGTGGGTCTAAATGAAACAGCAGAGTGGAAAAGTATTCTGGAGAGAACTTCTGCAGCTCTGCTTTTCCTGAGTGGCAGATCAGATTTTGTAGAGAATCATCACCCCTTTAATGAAGGGTAATTGATGGGCCTGAAGAGGGACCTCAGAGTGCAAACTCTTCCATTTCTGGGACTGTAAGACCCTTCTGTGTGATCCTTCACACAGATGGCTCTGTCCTGCTGAAGCAGAGGCCATGAGGAGCCCTTGCCATTGTAATCAGCATCTTGGGTGCTCTGTTCAGCAGACTTGGAGGGTGTCCAGCTCCTGCTCTTCCTGATCTGTAGTCATGGATATAACTGGTGCAATGGAAAGGAAACCTTATTACAACAGGGGACCATTCCAGTATTCCATCAGGGCCTTTACAGTATTCTGCATATCTGCAATATTTCCCTTCCATAGCTGTGCTACGCTTGGGGAAAGCAGGGGTGGAAAAAAGAGAAGATTGTGTATAGTATATTGTCAGAGCACTGGGCTGGGACATTCTCAGGTCTTCACAAGGGGCTGCTGTGACCTCACTGTGAAACATCTGTAACTTCTTTAAAGAATGAATCTCACTGATAGCTGAAGGATGAATATCCCCTAGGGCTGGAGCAGCAAGTGTTGTTTTTGATGCCATTACTTAGCTAAGCAGTTATTGCGTGTAGTAAACAGACACACTGGGAAAAAAAATGGATATATCCTAATTACAACAAAATTCAGATCTAGCAGCAACAGAATTGCTCGTGACTTAATTTGCCCATATGAAAACACATTCACCTTTTTATTTAATTGTAAATGTAAGTCCTTTTAAATGAAAATTTCCATTTTGAAAACAAACTCTGAGCTAAATATAATTAAAATAGTCAACATGAAATGCTTCAGCGTTTTCAAAATGAAGTATTTAATTTAAAAAATTGTCATTAAAATCTTCAAAGAAACTGTTATCTTTTTTGGGGTCCAACCTATTTAACCTATTTTTGCCAGCAGCTGTGAAGCTCCTTTAAACACACGGCCTGGTCTAGAATAAGAGAGCTTAGCATTGGAGTATCTTTAAACTCAATAATATGAAGCAGAATATGTAAATGTGTATAGACTCCGTGTGGATGAATACTTTGGATTTCCAGTTTGTTGCTTGTAAGGCTTCAGGAAGATACAAATACAATAATGAAGGTAAAGACACAGGTGTTATGGAAATCTCAGCGCAACTTTCAGCAGCTTCTTCTCTCACGAAGACCTCATTGTGGTGGATACTTGCCATCATAAATCATTGCACAGTCTACCTGCCAAAATTACTCCTAGCCTGACCATTTGAAGGCAGAGCCATGCAGCTGCCCCTGCACGCATCTCTTAGAGGATTGAAGGCAGCTGGCCCCAGCTGCCCTGGGAATCATGGAAGCCGGGAGGGCAAGGCACCAACTGTCTCTGCTTGAAACTCCACCCTGTAGGTCTGTATTTCAACCCACAGCAGTATCTGCACTGCCAAAGTCCTTACCCTGACCAAGTACCCTTTGGGCAATCTTCTAACTATCTCACAGAGGGATAGTGCTACACCGGTGGCTGGGTGGGCAGAGTTCTATTTTTCTTTTTGCTCTTGCTCCTGTGGTTTATCTCCAAGGATTGCATGTGTTTCCACCCTAAAGCAGTCTTCAAGTACTCTGTATTTAGGAAGAGGGTAAAGGACCTATTTTGGTTTATAACACATAACTTCTATTCCTCCCCAGAGTCTCATAAACAAATTTCTCATTGAGTTACTCCCAAAATAGATTCTGCTCTCTCAGCTACCCAAAAGCAATCTCTGTTTGTTTCTTCTCCTCAGATTGTGGAGTTTTTTTCAGTTCAGCCCCATGAGTATCAGGAAAGCTCAAGGAGTACTTGCAAAGCCCTGCCAACCAAAACTGGATTTATTATAGATTGATTTAAAAGTTGCCTGAATGACTTGAAAATTCAGAGACAGGAACTGTAGAAACACTTGGCAAAGACACACAGGAGGATTTCTTCATCTGCAGATCTATCAGGCAGAGAGTAGCAAATTTTTGTGAGTAACAACTGTAGTGTGAAGTGGAAAGGTGTGAGTGGGGAACATTTATATCTGGGCTTGGTTTGAGGGTATGCACTCATGATGCTTGAAACTTGATACAGGTTTTCTTTCCAGCCTTCTCCTGTCTGCAACTGGTAGCTTTGCTTAGCAAGACTCAGGTTGCAATATGTGTTTCTTTTTTTCCCCCCCAACTTCAGCCCTGGCATCCAATGTAAAATAATCTCTGAGTCTGTGAGACAGACCACCATCTCCAGAAAGGTCCTGTCAGAGGTGCCCAGCTATCAATATAGACTGCAGAGGAAGCACTTGTGCCCTCCTCTGACTCTTGGAGACCCTTGATACACATTTCAGCTATGACATTTCATTTTCCACTGGCTTACCAAAGGAGAACTCCTGCCCTACCTTAAAGCTCCATCACTGCCTGATAGAGCTAGATGGGAGATTTCCCATTTGGCGAACAAATTTATCATTTCCCCTTGCTTTTTTAATAGCCTATGTGTTCACAGTTCATAGTTTTTTCAATTTCAGTTATCTCAGGTGGGGTGAGGGTCAGGCAGCACTCAAGCAGCGGGTGAGCTCTCTGGCACTTTGTGCCAGTCCAGCATGGCGAAGGGATGGAGCAGACAAGGACAGAGCCAAGCATTTTATGATGACATTTTATGATGATCTTCCTGGCAAACCTTACTGAAAAGATGCATCAGGGACAAGTCCTGCATGTTTAGAGGGAGCAGAGGACGTGACTAAAGCTCAGAGCACTCTAGAAGTCCCTGGCTAGAGCGTGGTTCCCTGTAGTCTTCATCACTCTTTTGGGAGGGTGGAGGAGGATGGCATCTTCCCTTTGGACATCCTAGAAAGGGGCCATGTCAGTGCCCTCTGCTGAGAGGAGCTGGATGGGCTGAACGCCAGCAAAAAGGTGCAGAGCTTAAGGCCTGTGGAATATCCCAGAACATATTTCTCCTCTACACTCCTGCTGGTCTGTAATTTCTGCCGTGCAACTTTGCAGTGTGAAACATAGTCCAAACAAAAATGTGCACTCAGTATCCTTGTATTAATTTGAATTTGGATGGAGGGAACCACTGATTGAAGCCCTCCATGAAAACAATGAGTAGGGCTGGGTAGCAGATGTTGTGCTCACATTGCTTATTTACACAGCCTTGCTTATGAAGCATTACATGAATGCAGCGCTGGCCAGGGCTCCATGGTGCGCTGCAGATGGGAAAGTGGGACCCTGGCTCTGTGCCTGGGGCTGCAGGGATGGAGTGGGGAGGTGCAGCACATAGGGGTATCAGGGGCTAGGAGCCATGCCAGTGGCTCTATCCTGCTGTGCCAGCAGCCCTGGGCAGGATGGCCAGTGCACGGGGCAGGAGTGGACCCTGCTTCCACCAGGGGAAACAATGGCATGAAGTGTGCAAATCTGTGGTAGGGCATGAGGACAAAAGTCTGCCTGCCTGCTGCCTGCAGAGGATTCAAGGGCATGGTAAATGAGACACAGATAGTAAAAGTGGCGATTTTCATGTTGTGTTTCCCAATCAGAGTCCAGATTATTGGTGCAGTTTGGAAGGCAAAGGCCCTGCTGGCTGCAGACTAAGCACTCACCAGCTCTTCAGTCTCTGCAGCCAAATTGTGCCCTTCCAGGAGGCCAAGCTCAACTCTGGGGCCAGGAGAGTTGTTTGTGATCTGTGTGCTAGAAATGCTGCCTGCACAACTGGCTGGGAGGGAGTGTGGAACCCCAGCTGCTTGTGCCTAGTCCTCTGTGCAGTTCTAAGCCAAGGCACGTTTTCACCAGAGTTAGAGTGAATTCTTAACTCTGGTGTTTATACTGGTATGGGACATTGGCTCCTTTGGAAATAAGCCATGAATTCCTAACATATGTAAGTAAGAGTTAACTGCACAGTTGCCATTTCATAACCAAAAGCCTGCATATGTTGGAAATGGGGCTGCAGCTCTATTCACCTCTTAGGGCCGGGATGGGGCAACTTGCATGGACACTCTCAAATGCATTTGGGACTGCAGGAATGACTTTCTGCGTTTTTCTGCTCTTGTCTCCAATTTCCTGCCCAGCCAAGTTTCCCACTGGTTTCAGAAAAAGACTCTTCAACGATTTATATTAAATCATTTCCCATTATCAACAGGAATATTCATTGCTGTATTAGGAGGAAAAATGTAAACAGCAGATAAATCTGCCACTCCAAAATGTTTCTAAGATAACATATCAAACATTAATTTAGTCTCCAGGCCATTTTTTAGAAAAAAGAAAAAAAATGAATACTATATTTACAAAAGAGGCCTTTGATGTATAGCATACATTTATTACTAGTGTATTTTTTCCAACAGCAATGGGATTTTCAACAGCAGTAGGATATGTTTTAATAATTAAAGGGATTTAGCTTCTTTGCACAGACAGCCAGCTTCTGTTCTCACTTACAGACTACAAATCATGCAGAACTTCAGTGATGTTGATGCTATTAGCTCGTTGCAAACCCAAGGTTTGAGAGACTTGCGGCAGCCCCTTTGTGGTTTTGGTTTGTGGCCATTTCTGGGTGCTTTCCAGTGTTAGCTCTAGCAGAAGTCTTGCAGTGCCAAGGGGGAGCCAAGCTTGCTATTATTTCTAGGCCTCTGTGCAAAGTACAGATGCTGGGATAAGCAACAAAGCTGAACCTTTGGTTTCCCCTAAGGGATCTAATCTATGAAAGAGAATCAAGCTTAGAATTTGAGTCTGGCATTTCTATATGGCCACCTCACAGCATGGGAAAGTCAGATATAAGTTTTGGTTCACCATCTTTAGAGTGGGTGTTTGTGAGGCACAGATTTTGGAGAGGCGCCCTCCAAAACTAGGCAATATTTAGATCTGGGAGTTTGATTCAGGCATGAATATGAATGCTCATTTCAACTGGATGCCACCACTATCTTCTCTCTGTGGAGACATCCTTTGCTCTTCTAACTTTTCCTGACTCCTTTCAAACACCGTACAGAGATCTTGCTTGTTTTTGCCTCCCGAGTTCACCCTCAGCAGCCCCCAAAATACGGCATCCCATTCTACATCAGCTCTGGAATCAGCTGATATCAGTTCTTAATGGCATTGCTCTGTGCATATGGATTCCTGTCTTTAAAAGGATCTTTTTTACCAGAGGATACAGCATTATTCTAATTTCTATCATATGATCCTTGACTAATTCCCTGAAGTAGTGTCAGTCATATATTTTCTGCATTTTGAAGTGATTTCCAACTAGTCTGACTGTGGTTGTTCCCATCGTTTGTATGTGTGTGTAGTTAGCTCCCAACTTCCACTCCTGAGGTTCCTGTGGAAATTAGTTCCAGAGGGTAATGATGTGTTTAGTAATGAGACTTACACCACAGGGAAGAAATGAAATCAGGTCACTGGTGCATCCATCCAGGATGTTCCTGCCATTTAGTTTCCTCCAAAAATAAGTCTCAACACAAGTATCAACTGCAGATTCTTGAGTTCAGGAATGTGCATTCCTGAGAGAGTTTCCTGGCACATCAGCTATGAAAGGAGGTAAGTTATAATGAAGACATTTTAGAAAATATTCACTGTGAATGGGCAATTTCATAATCCTCCTCCTCCTCCTTGCATCCCAAAGAAAAGAAGAGAAAAGAGAAAAGAGAAGAAAAGAGAAGAAAAGAGAAGAAAAGA
>VZRN01001324.1:995986-1051049 GCA_013397935.1 Dasyornis broadbenti
AAAAGAAAAGAGAAAAGGATATTTTCCTTAAGTGTTTCCTGTATATTTCTCACAACTAGGAGACAATTGTAACATGACTTCTTGTGCTAAAGGGCAAACCAAGAACAACAAAGGCTGGTGTGTGTCTGTTTCAGACTGCAGTGTAGTGTCTTCCTTTCCAGCGCTGCCATGCAGGATGGCTTGAGGGCTTGCAAATATCAGAGCAGAGAAGGTAGGAAGGTGGTGAAACGTGTCATGACCTTGTGCAGGAGCCGAATGACACAAAATTTACAATCCCTGTCTTGGCTGAAGAGCGATTTTTTCAGTAGAAAAATAAAATATATTGATCCATCCATTCAACAAGAGATGTGGAGAGCAGCTATTCTTAGGAAATCTGTTGGATTTCACGTTCTTCCTATCCCCTACTTTGAGCCCATGGCTCTTCTCGAACATAGAAACTGAGATTTTTAAAGCTAAGCTTTTTGTGTAGCCTGTGGGTATAGGTGGATTAATTCAGGGATCCCAGGCAGGACCTCCCAGCCCTGCTACTGACTCCAAGGTATTAAACACATTTAACACTTCAGGGCCGGCTTTGAACTGCTAGAGGGCTGCCATGACTTTCTTTGAGTGGCATCTGGTCTTAGGCTGGAGAAGTAAAAGACTGATATTTTTCTGCCCTGGGAATTTGTCACTTAAACTCTGTCTGTTGTCACATGAACTGCTCCATTTATATCCTTATGTTTTGGGCTTATGACTTTTTATAACTGCAGAGAAAATACCCAGAGCCTATTTCCCAGCCAGGTCACAGCAGAGGAGTGACTTTGTGGTGATACTCGCCCTTTCTCTCTTTAGCAGGAGGATCCTGTGTGTTTGATTTGCTGCTGGTCTCCTGCTGTAGAGGCCAAAACAGCCTCACCAGGAGGGCTGGTTTTCCCCGCTGGAGCAGCGGTGGAGTGTGTGTGGGGCTGTAAATAAGGCAGGCTGGAGCTGCTGTGGGGTTCACAGGCACAGTGGCCATCGTTGTGCCTGCAGTGAAATTGCCCTTGGTTCTTTTGTGCTGAGCAGAATATGATGTGAGCCAACACAAATGGCTCTCACATGTTTTCATTGGTGTAAATGAGGCATTCAAGTATAAAATGAGGCAGTTGCAAGCTGATCAGCTTGAGAGCTGAGGCAGAAAGCTCTGGATAAGGGTAATCACTTTGGACAAGGGTAATGGCTTTGGACAAAATAATGCGTGCCTCACTGATGAGCCCTAGAAAGGCTCATGCTGATTTGTGAAACAGATCTTTAAAATATCTTCTGTAGGCAGAGCTGGTTAGAAAACCTTTTAAATGAAAGTAAAAGCTTTCTGTCAAAAATGAAGTTTTTTGACTAGAATGAAATTGGGTGTAATTGTAGGTTTTGTTTCTCTCAAACAGCTTTTTTAAAAAACATTTCATTTCCATGTGGAAGTGTTATTTCTGCTCAGAAAGTAGTGCTTGCACATAGTTCCACTGCTCTGTTCCAACTGGCAAAGTTAGAATAAAAAAAAATTAGCTGGTTTTCAACTGACAAGAGCTTAAGAACAGTTAGAGGATGGAGAACAAAGCAAGTCTTTGTTTTCTTACCCTTCCCCCTGCCTGTGCCCATTTTTTTTTTTTTTTCAAGTTTTCCTACAGGGAAGCCATTATTTCTTGATGGGGAAATCTGGAATGAAGTTTTCTTGGAAGTTATCTTTTTCCTGGAGAATAGAATTTTGTTTGTAGGATCTCAGAGACTGAGTTTCAGATTCTGGACCCCATCTCCTCTTAGGATATGTTTAACTCCACACCTCACTAAGGTACCTTTTCCCACTAAAATTCTTTCATTCAATTGACTTAAAAGTGACCAGCAAGAACTTCGTTCAAGCATGCTTATGTTACCTGCTTGTTTATTCATGGGATCAGAATGTATTAAGAAAAGTTTTTTCACCGTGACAAAAAAGGATGAGAGGGAAAGTTAGGTGTTTCCAAAGAATGGGAACATACTTTGGATAACACTGAAGTGGTTTCAGCAGGCAGCAGGTTCAGAGACACCATCTCTCATGAAGTGTGTCCAGCTCTGCACTGTAAGCAGACAAAGTGCCTTTGTGGGACTGCCCCTGGTTATACAAGCTGTTGGCAGGATTTACTGGCTTGTGTGGATGCTGCATGAGCTTCTGCTGAGTTATCTGTCTACCCAATCCACTGCCATAAGACCTGTCTGATAATACCTTATTATTCTGCCAAATGGAAAATCGCTTCTCAATGACCTTTCCTTTTGCTATTACAGCCTGCCCTTACGCAGTGTTCTGGCCTTCACATATATATTGTTATACATGTTGGTGTTTTGGTTAGGTCAGCCTTTCCCCCTTACTCTGGTAAGTAATAGCACAGTGAGCTTCAGGCTGCTGGTTTATCTAACATACAACTGAACTTATGAATCCCATACTGATGAATCATGTACAACTCAAAAAAAAAAAAAAAAAAAAAAAAAAAAAAAAAGTATGTGTCTTTCCCAACATTTTAACTTCTGCTTTCAGAAATCTGCCTCAAACTCTGAAAACTCAGAATACATTTGCTTCTGAAAGTTGAACAGTTTTTGGCAGAAAATAGCTCCCCTCCCCCAGACACGATGAATTACTATATGCCTCCCTCCTACATGCCACTTCCTACCAACTTCTTCAATCAATATATTTTGGCAAACACTTTAATATGTTAAATTACAAGGCTTTGAAGAAAAAAAATGTAAAACACATACATGTTCTAAAAATGTTTTATTTCCAAAGAAAAATTTTGATGTAAGTTAATCACAGTAACAGCTGTCATGCTGTACTTGTTTACAGCTCTCTTACCTAAGGGAATGTCAAAAAGAAAGTGAGCCAAGTTTAGAGAGCTAGGATGCAGGGCTCTTGAACTGAAGATCTGTCTGTGTCTCAGTGTCACAAAACTCACATTTTACATGTCATAAATCTGGACTGGAATTTTAGCCTCTGCCTACTCCAGTCTCAACAGCAAGGAGACCATTAAAGCACTTGGGAAAATCTTATATTAAAATTCAGTAGGAAGTGGTGGGTCTGAGGTCTTCATGCTTTTGAAGTTTTTGGTCAAGGGCTAAAATGGTCCATGAACCACTTTCAAGAACCACTTGTGATTGTGCTAGTTGCCCACACCACATGTTCAACTTAACTTGCTTATATCTTAGCGTGACTGTTGTGATTCCTAAAAGGAGCTTCCCCCCATCAGCAGCAAGGTGATACAACAGGATCAGAAGATGACACAAAGGCAGCATCCTGGTATGTATGCATGCACAGTAACTTCAGAGCCTGAAGTTACTGTCAAGTTCTTTTCCCCCTGAGGGCAAAATTGTAAGATGGGTAATAAAGTATTGCTGAGACTATGTCTCTGCCTAAATCCACAGCACTCACTGTGACCCGTGGAATGACTAATTAGAACTTCATGACATCAAGATCAATATAAATTCCATCCTCTGGCTAATTATGTAGAATGTTTAAGTGTTTTGTAATTCTATTTGTATTGCTTCCTCTGCTTCCCTGCTGCTTGTAGGCTTTGTGGACAATCAGTGCCAAGGCATCTGCATCCAGCCAAAATCCCGGGATTATTCATGCTATCTATTACCTTCATGTGGGCTTGAATTCCCCAGTGACCTCAGCCATCCCTCTCACTACCAGTGAAAAGACTCACCTTCCCAGTTTACAACAATTTTATTTTATTTTAAGATTTAAACAAAAGGAAAAATGCTGGATTTCCTTTTCCCCCCAAAGCCATCTGTGACCTTCATTGTAGTTGATCAAAGTTCACATTCTTATCTGGGAGCATAGTGCAGTTCCAGGTTATGGCAGGTGGATCCTGGCTACATGCCTATAAACAATTATGCTTTATGGCTTTATTAATATGATGGATTTAACTTTGTTTTTCCCAAAAGGCTCAGGGTCTGACTGGGGGAGAGGACAACAAATGTAGGATCTGTAATACACATGTACAATGAAGAGTTTTAATTATTTCCATTTGTTATTTTGGTGCAAACTTTTACTGCATTTGAATTTAATTAAAAAAAAAAAATCTCCTCTTCCTCTCCTATTTTAATAATAAAAATACCTTTGTATAAAGTTTTCATTATCCTTGTGCTCTAGATGCTGCTTAACAATTTTGATCAAACTTTCAAATGATTTTGGGAAAATAACTGAGCCTGAAAGATTTCAATCATTACAATTAATGTTTCAGAACCTGTAGTATATTTTACTGGGAATTTACACCTGGAAGCTTATACAGTCTTATCAGTAGGATTTACTTGCTTTTGGTGGGTACAAGGAGATTTTTCATCTGCATTTAGAGCCTTGTTATGAGACAATAGAGTTACTCTCTGTTTACTCTCCATTTATAGGGTTACACAGGGTAATATGTCTGAGGCAACACTCTTGACAGCTCACCAAGAGGTTGCATGGGTTCAAGCTCAGCCAAACTAATTCACGTTGAGGTAATATTCTCTTACTATATCAGGCTACAGGCAGTGAACTGAGAAATAATTTTTGGCTATATTCAATAGGGAAGTGACACATTCTGGTTTAAATTCCTTCTTGTAGATCTGTTTATCCCCAGAAAATACAGTTGAAAATCTACTTTGGTGCAAATTGATCTGAATAGGCCTCCTAATCTGTAACTTTCTATATAATCATGGTCTCGGTTCTATGCTTCGTGTGAGCTGTTGGCTTGTGGGAGCCCATACATGTGTAGGGGAAAGGGTGCAAGCAAACAACCTTCTGTAAAGATGAGTCGTATTTCCATGGTAGGAAGTGTGCCCAAGTTTAAACAAAGTTGGAGGAACTGTGCTTGGAATGACAGAAGGAGCTGAAAGAAGCTATTGAGTATAGGTGCTGCAGTATTGTAGACTCTGACTTTGATTTTGGCCCTCAGGAGTCAAAACCTGCCTAGAATTACCAGTTCCATCTCTGATGGAAATGAGATCTGCACTCATAAATCCCTCCATCCCAGTCATGTCTTTGACCTCATCACAGACAAATGTGGTCTTCAGAACAAAGGAAAATTACTTTATAAGCACCAGGGTTTGGAATGTAGCCCTGTAGCCCTGAATTACCCTTGCTGCACAGCTGTAGGAGTCCAAGGAGGTAAAATGTATTGTGTGTCTCTGTTAACATTCTTTAGGAGCTGTTTCACTTCATAGTGACATCCTGTAGAGAGGAGGAGAGGACATTTATTAGCGCTAAAACCTGCTTGTTATATGGCTGAAAATAATGTTTTGGCTCCACTGGAATTTAAACTTGTCTGACTGCTTGAAAAGTGTTCAGATTTAATATAACTGATTCAAAGGTGCAGCCAGTTCTGTTTGAAATCCTCTTGTGGGATAAGGATCTTGGTTTACAGGGTCTGAAGAATGATTCTAAACACCCTCCAGCTCCAAAGACAAAGTAAAGGTGCCAGTTTCTGCATAGATCAGATTGCTGCAAGTGTTGAAAATTCAAATCAATAGCAAATTTGATAAATAAGCATTATCCACCTAGGGGTTCTGCTGGTAATTGTTAGCAAGGACCATGCCTTAGTGATATTTCTTTCATGAGCTGCAGAACATTTAATTTCATTCTAAGTGTAGCAGTGATGAAGTGAACAAATAGGAAATAGAAAGGAATACAGAGGAGCTAAGCAAAGAATCTTTCATAAAATGATTCCCTTGGTTTCTCTACATTTGTCATATATGTTAGATGTTTTAAGACCAGAAGGAATCACTGTGATCACCTAATCTGGCTCTTTCAGTCTCAAAGCTCATGCTGTGCATTCATTATCAATCCCAGAACCTCTTGTTCGGGAAGAGCAAGGAATTTGACTCTATTTTTTAAAATCTCTTGTGGCTGCATTCTAATAAGCCCTTTTTAAAAGTTAAAACCCCTAAGGCCAGACAGTGTTTTGTTTCCTTCAGCATAAATCAGAGCAGCCTTAGTGGAACCTATAGTTATTCCATATTTTCATTTGGGGAAATTTAAGAGCAGAAAGAATGGAACTAAACTCTGAATTGCTCTGTTACGTGACCACGTCTCCCTCTTATGCCTGATCTCAGTGATTACAATCCCAATGACACTGAAAACAATTTGCTTTCTCCTCAAAAAATGCTTTGAGCTGTGGTGCTGATGGCTGTGGTTCTCACTGCACCCAGAACACGGTCACTTACATATGTTTGTTGTGTGTCCAATTGTGCTGATAAATTGCCTTTAGTTCTGATCAGGAATCATTACAATCAAGCGATGTTGCATCTTTGTGGAGACTGAGCAGCCATTGTGTGGTGGGAAACTGAACAGAAGGCACCTTGCATGGAAAAGCATTCATCCAGAAAAACGTTGTTTTTGCTTTAGAGAACATGTAACGCTGGGGCAGAAGGAGGATCAGGATTCATTGGCTACTGAAGGAAATGTTTTCTTTTTTGTTCAGCACAATCTATTTTTTAACTGACAACTCTCAGAGAAAGGAGTGCAGTGCAGGGTGACGCAAACACTCATCTGCACTCCACTGGGGAAGAAACAGCTCATTACCGCAGGCAAAGCTACAGTTCAGGCTTGCTTATTTTTGACTTTAAGTTCTTCAGTTGTGGGAAACAGTTTTTTCATTCCTGTACTTTTAATAAAATCTGCACATTGTTATTTGCTTCACTCTGATGAGGGTCTGGATTGATGTTGTGATGTGATATTTGCCAAATTTGTAACATTCTTTTAAATATATTTATTCTTCTTTCTACAAGGGCAAAGGATCTTATTTTAAATCCCCAAAGGCTTTCCCAACATATGGGGGATGAACAAATACTCAAAATGTCTGCAACTGCTGTTACTGCTACAGCTGCCAGCTTTAGAAAAGAGCAAAGTACGTGCACGCATGTGCGCATGTGTGTAAGAGTGAGAGGCAGAGGGAGAAATACAGTGTGGGCACTCTTGGGGTCAGGAGCGTTCTCTAATAAGGAACACATTTTACAGACACCAAGAGAATTATTTTTACTGTGTTCATTTACAAGTCCTCAGGCAGGGAATTTTTTTTGTGGGGATGTTTTTAAGGCTAATTATTTACAGTGTGCAGGGCTTGAACCTGCAGATCTTAATTTGGCACTGTTTTGCCAAAGGGGCGCTCTGCATGGTGCACCCGGTGGAGGGCAGGGAGGAATGGGTGATGGGCACATCCTGGTTGTGAAGGGCTGCAGAAGACCCTGCTTACTTCAGTGAGAACTGAGCTTCTGTCTCTGATGGTGGATTTTACAAGAGTGTGGAGCTGTGTGGGTGACCAGCACTGAGGTAAAATGGCCAAAAAGAGTGGTTTGAAGGAGGATTTTTTAGCCATTATTCTTGTATGACTTGCCTGATTTTAAACTCAGTTTTTTGGCCTTGCACTTGAAAGCAACATTTTTATGGGATATACCACACAAATGTTATGGTGTTCCCACACAAACCACATTGCGTTTGAGTGCTCTAGTCTTTAGATATTAACACTGTGATTCTGAATGGTGTCCTAGCATAAAAAATAAAAAAAAGAGGAAGAGCAATCTCTTTTAAATTTCCATCCAATACCATCTATTTTTTGTTGAGAAACAGAATTCAATCAGCTCTTTTGGTCGAGATTTACGAGACACAGCACAGCAAGAGGAAAACTAGACACACAACTGAAGATAATATTTCTGAGTCAGGAACCATTTATTTTTGTACAGTAGTGAGCATGCTTGGCATGAGTGGATCTTCTCCAAAGTGGATGCTGCTGGGCAATTGTGATGATGGGGTTGTTGATTGTACCAGTCATTTTACAGGCCTTTGCTAAATACTGTTTGACATCTGAAAGCAGCTGGGTGCTTTCAGCTTTCAAGGAGCTTTTAATCAGACAATTTTCACTTTCATCAGCTTGTGCAAACCACCTGCAAATAAATATGTTGCTCTCCATTAATAATCAGCATATGTAGAATTTGTATCCACCAGTAAGAAAACCCAGGTGACCTCTTTGCCCAATCACAGCTAATCAAGCCAAGTTGTTTTCCTGCAGTCATTAATGTTTAAAATAATGCCCATTCAATCAAGCCCTGGGGAAACAGATTTAGCCCCCTCAATGATTTCATCATTCCCAATCATTTAGCCAGTGTCAGTTATAAAGCATAGATAAATACATGCTTTTCAGGAAAAGAAAGTGCTTAGTTCTTAGAGTATAGTTCTCTTAGAGCTTGAAGAGAGCTGAAGAGCCAGAGAAGCTGAATGAGTATTTCTTTTTCCTAGGAGCAGAAATTGCAGGAAACGGCAATGAATAGTCCCTCTCCCTTGAAAAAAACTGCCAGAGGTTTCATAGAGTTCTGGATTGGGTAAAAGAGAGTTTAGCTTCTTTTCAAATCCAACATTTGAATCATGAAGCTTTTTTCTTTTTCTTTATGTATTCAAACCTATAGAGTCTTCCAGCTCCCTTTGTTTTGTTTGTCAGAGGTATGAGATCTGGAGGTGACCTGTCTCCCATAAGGCAGAGGCTGGATGGAAGGCTGATTCTCAGGACCACAGATACTGGGTTTTCAGAGGATACAGCCAGTTAGGCAGCCCACAAAGTAAGTGGGAGTCTCTCTGTGGGCTGTCAGATACCCAGCGTAGCCTGATTTCTCTACTAAAGTTGCCAGGGATAACAGGATGCTCCCATGACACAGGGTCAGGTTCCCACTGCTTGCATCCATGTTGCTATTGACCTAAGAGGGCTGTCTTGAAGGTTGAGGCTTCTTCAAGTTGTGGGTCCCACTTCAAACTGTTTCTCTCATGTGGAAGCTGTAGTCTTGAAAGTAGATCTTTCTGTCTAGAGTAGTGGCTAGAGAGATCGTCTGTTCCTGGGCTTCTGAGAGCTGCTGAAAACTTGGTGGGGCAAACATTCCCAGAACTTAAGGCTCTCAGATCAGAAGGCGGGAAACACTCTTAATGATGCTTTTCTGTAGTGACTTAGGCTCATCTTTTCTCGAATATTAGATCCTAAGTGTCCTAAGAACTTTAAAGCCCTTCTGGGAAATTAAAACTGGGACATATGTGAGACTTGAATTCCAAACGGGGCTGTCAAAATGATACCTGAGCCCCTCTCTGAGTCCTCTTGCTCTGCCCTGAGCCAGAGTAGACAATGCCAGGTAAGATTAGAATAACCACAGGGTGGATATCTGGATGTCTCTGGATGCTGCTGCTTCTCTGCCAGTTGCATTTTGCTATTTTTATATCTGCCTGAAAGGTGATCTCAGTAAATGTACCTGATTTTTGAATTTCTAGTTGATATAAATGTTGTAAGCAATTAGCAACAGAAAGCAGAGTACAAAGCTGAATCAAAGTAATTTAAATATGTGGAAACCCCCCACAATCTGTTGTGATTTTCTTTCTTCTGAACACCAGATATATATCCTTAGTCTTTTTATTAGCCTCCACACATTCTGTTTTTTATAAACTTAAGATTCTAAATTGAAACATTTGAACAAATAGAGACATAGATTATGATCCTTTCATGTAATATTCTTGTCCCATTTTGATTATTACAATTTCTGTCCTTGTAGGATCTACAGATTTTAAGCAATGTTAAAATGTTCCTTCACCAGTGGCAAATTTGGTATTCAGAGTACATCACACTGATAATCTCTTTCTTATCTAAAGAACTAGCTGAAAATCCCATTATGTAGTTCTATGAGTGGAAAATGAAGGCACATGTCTGGGATCCCAGGATGATTAATAAACCACTGCATCAACCCGCTTCTCTAACACTGTTGGTCCTAACCAATTTGTGCTCTTACTTCAAAGCTGAAAGAACAGCAGCTTCCTTTCCTTCAGTTTCCAGGGAAAGCCGTGCAGATTCATGGTGAAAGGGTTTCTGCTGTAACGGCTTTCTTTGGTTTTGATCTGCATATCCGTGGTCTGAGGGTTGAGTGTACACAAAATCAACTGCTTTGAGGTCATAAGAGAGAATTTCTTTGGGTTCTGACCTGGAGCTATAAAGTGATCCAGTTTTACTCAGCTCTGGTTTGGGGAAGGGAGGTGTCCCTTGAAAATGCCCACAAACTTTGAGGAACTTAATACAAATCATGAGTCTGTAATTCAGCTGCAATGACAGTTTATGACGAATAGTTCCTACTGCTGTATTTCTAAGTTAGTCTACCCATAGCAGGAAACAACACTGAGACAACATTGTTTGGAGGGTGCTACACCTTCTCTCTTGTTAGAATGTAAATTCACTTTTTGTAAGGAGAATGACATGAACTTATAGACAAAAACAGCCTTGGAAATGGGTTACTGGTTGCATTGGAGCAGTCTAGTAGAACAAGCAACATCCAAAAGACAGGTGGTGTTTCACTTCAGGCCTTGTAGTTGAGATTTAGCACCGGATCTTGAATCCTTTAGCATCCAGCCTCAAGTGACTTCTAACAGTATGTCTCCTGTTCTTTATTGTGGTACAGCAAACTCATCATCTATTGTACATACAGAGCAAGAATGCATGTCCTTATCTGCAGGTGAAGCTTCTTGAGAGAACACTCAGTCCAGTGCAAAGGAGGCTAGACCAGTGCTTTAAGCCTCCAAGGTGGATTTTCTGTCCTGGACAATCTGTGAGGTTTTGGCTGTGTCATTTTTCTTTTTATATGTCCCAGTTTTCACTTGTCATCTGAGTGGAACAGACTGAGAATTATAACATGATAGAGTTCTATGTGTTACAGTGGAGTTGTATAAATAATTAGAATGGGTCATCTCTTAATAGATAATTTTTTTGTGGTTGGGTAATCTGGAAAGGTGTCTCAACTGAGAAGTTATAAGTTAGTCATGCACAGTCATGCATATTTAGGTCTTTTTAAACATAGCTTGGATGTATAGTTCCTGAGACTTCTGCTACTGTCATACTTAGCAAACATATCAAAACTACATAGTTGATTTTTCCTCCCCCCACAAAACTGTCTTGTTTCATCCTGGACATTTCATTTCACTCAGATGTAAAATGCCACGTACATCTGGGCTTAGCAAGCTATGAACAACTACAAAGAACCCTTCAAGACGCAAAACCCACACCCTCTGCAGAAACTCCCAAGAAACTTTGGCTGTACATGCTGCTGGAGGAAAGTTCTCATAAACCGCTCTGTATTGGTTTATACACTACAAATCCCACAGAATGCATTAAAAAAGGTAGAGTCCAAGTCTGAGATGTTACAGCACAAATGAACCTCCAGAGAAATGAATATTTAAGCCCTCTACACAAACATTCCATGACACTGTGATGAAAGATGGCAATAGGCAACAGCAGAGAGGGCTGGGTGTGCTGGTAAAATCCATTGTAGTGGCTTTGTGTGTGTGCCCCAAGGTCTTGTAAGCAATCCAGTGTTTTTCAGGAGTGACTGAGCAGAGGGCAATTTAGCACAGCACAGATTAGGGTGGAGGGGATGGGGGATTTCCTTGAGCTGTTCTTAATAAAGTTGCTGTCTATGGAAGATCAGGCTCCCAGGTCAAATGCCATTTAGCTATGGCAGCATGCAGTTGCTTGTGTGCCAGATGTGGAGGGGTTTGGATAATTGGTTCTGTCTGCGCTGGTATCCAGCTCCCAGCCAGAAGACATAACAACATCCAAGGAGGTAAAATACTAAATGTGACCTCAAAGGCTTTTCTTCCACTTGGCACTGAACAGGGAGCCCAGCAAGGTAACAGCTTTGTAAACATTGCCAAAGCAGGGCAGCAAGTACAGCCATATCTGCTTGCAATTTCATTAATGTCCAATGAAGAGGAGGAGGACCCCCCGCCCAGCAGTAACTGTGCATATGACTGCTAACACCACAGGCAAGGGAGAGTGACAGAATACATGTGGGGCAAAACCAGACCATAAAGCACTGAGGTCACAAATACTTTGGGAATTCACCATTGTCATACATCACCCAGTCTTCCTGCTTCCTCACCTTTTGAAAGACAGATGGCCAGCCAGATGGCAGCTGCCTCATGCTTCCTGAGAGGTTTAAAGGCTTTGCTGTTAGGGGACAGCTAGCTCATAATTGCATTGAGGGCAATAGTGTAGTTTAAATTCAGCCTAAACAGAGCTGCTGGTTAGTCTGGTTCGTTTCAGCAAAAAACCTCTGCAATAATGTCATTGCATCAAGAAACCCTTGATTGCAGTGGCCGGGTTTGGTTGATGTGAGTTGACTGGATGGTGAGAATAAATGGTGTGATGACATCTCTGCCTTGGATACTCACAGGTCCTGGGAGTGCCCTGTCTGTGCCTGACCCCATCTTTCTATTTACACTGAGCTCATTTGTAGATGTACTGATTTTTCTCAGAGGAAACCAGTCTTTCTCCAGGCTCCTCAATACTACAACCCACACCCATTCAACCTGAAAAAAGACACTTGACTGAGACACTGAAATTAGGATCTCAGTTGTCTTTGGCTTCTTTTTCGTTCATGGTGAGAGACAGGCATAAATAAGGTGAATCCATATGTTAGTTGGCCCGAATGGCATTAGTGTAAATAAAGCCTAATTAAGTGAAGAATAATATCTGAAATTATCTGTAACCGAAGTGTTTTGCACTCCAGGATTTCACACCTCAGTCTCCCTGTACCCTGAGCCACGCTTTTCTGTGTATTGCCTAGTGCTCTCCCTGATCCTGCCTCTGGATGCAGAGGCCCACATGCTGATGCTCCAGCAGAGCCCTTCCAGCCAAAGCAGGGTCACTAGAGCCCCTAGCAGTGGACCTGACTGAGGGAGTTGAGTCCTAGATTCCATACTGTGCATGGCCATAACACATGCTGTGCACACCTATGGTGTCCTAGGAATAATAAACACTAGACATACACTAGAGTGGAGATGGAAACCACCTTGGACAATGATCGCCATTGATGGTTGCCATAGATCCTCTGCGGCCCAGGTTAACTTCTAGAGCTAGAGGCACTGTCTACAGGGTGAGTGAAGTTTCCCAGAATGTGTGAAATGCTGACATTAATCCCCAAATGAACTGCACTGAGCCTTTGCAGCCTAGCCAAAGCCCTCCAGCCAGATTTCAATAGTATAAACAAGACTGAGTCACCTCCTCCCTCACTGAATTAGAGATGGTAATACTTGTGGAAGCAGCTGATTGCATGCTATCAATCATTCATAATGCTATTTTTTCTGAACTGGCTTTAGAAAGAAATCAACCAAGGTTGGGAAGGAGCCTAGGTTGCTGTTCTGCCCGTGTCACACTGCTTGTGAACAATTTGGCAACAGCTTTATGCCTCAATCAATGCAGCTGTTAAGCTGAGGAAAAGCAGGACTTTACCGAAAAACAGATGTTTTGCACATGAACTGACCTATTCCAGTTAATGATCCAGATAGAAAAGAAAACAAAGCACAATATATGCGCACACAAACAGGTATCACCCGTGCTTGAAATAGTATTTAAGTGCAGATATAGGTACTGAGATGGGTTGAGAAGAGAAATTCTCCTGTTTTGCAGTTATTTCATATACCTGTAAGACTTTTTGTAATTCCAGAATGGTCTTTTGTCATGCTTTCACTCTTTCAAGCACCACGTATACACACACACACACGCACACGCACATACACACACTCTTGCACATATGATGCAGGGTGACAATGATAACATAGGGGCTGATTTCCACAAAATAGCATTGAAAGTTCCCAGAGTGATTGAGCCAAGTTCTTGCAAAGTTGTTTTTATCAGTGTTTTAGATGACTAACTAATAGGGAGGAAATTTCTCACTACCTGGTTAGGCAATTAATTGACTTAGTATTTAGAAAACGGTTTCTAAAAAATAGCAAAAATTGACCACTTTTTCATGCATCAATCTAATTTGGGATTGAGCTTTTAGGACTACAAAGAGTCCATGTGGTGGTGATTTTGAATGTCTGGATGTTTGAGTTTCTAAATGGGAAAACTGCAATGAGGCTGATTTCCCGGGCATCACTCCTCAGCACTTTCTGAAAGTTGGCACCTTGGATATGTTTTAAATTTCATGTCCTTCTAAATTCCCAGTCACTCTTAAAAAAAGCAGCCACAGTGTCTTGTTTGGGATCTTTGGCATCTTTGGGATCGGTGACCACTTTGTCAGAGGTCAAAAATAAGAAATACAAATAAACAAAGAGCTTGCAGCTATTTCCGTTTAATACACAAGAGTCTGTCTTGGTTCTGCACAGTGATACTGAACAGGTGAGAATTGAAACTACTACTACTGCAGAATTTTTTTGTTCCTTCTCCTCCCCCCACCCCCCACCTGCCCCTTGCTTCTTTCCCCTCAGGCATAATTTACAATTATTTTATTATTATAATTGGTCTTTGTTTAGTAACATCTAATCTCCCCTTTCTAAGGGGTCGAGAACAAGGAAGGGAACTTCTCAAATCACAACTGAACACGAGACCAGTAAGTGTGACCAGAAGTCAGCATTGCTGGCTCTTGAGTAAGTTTTCTGAAGAGCACTTTTTAAAGTTTCTAGTTTTTTCTTTACTGTTGTATAATGGAAAACAAGTCTGAGAAATGAAAACCATCTGAGCTGCATAGCAATGCAGAAGTATTTAATTGTCAATCTGTTAAACCTTAGCTTAGCCTCAGTTTCAGTGAAACTTGATCAAACGTGAGGTGCTTCAGATGAAATGTTCAAGGAAGCAGTGTTTACTGATGAAACTTTGTTTAGTCGGAAATTTGCAAACCAGATTTAGTTATAGTCTTATATCTCTCACACACAGATTATTTTCCTTATGCACGTATTCACAGAGAGCTTGTGTTAAATAGATGTTATCAAGTATTTACTTAAAAAAAACAATAAGTTTTAAACTGTTTGACCAAAGAGCCTTTTCCTCCTGTCTGATGCTGCCAAAAGGATTTATATAGGAGCTAAAATACATGTGGAAAGGGTCATGCCTGGAATTTTGCTGTAATTGTAATTTTTTGATGCTGAAAAACAGCTGTCCGTCAGTTTAAGGGGATCACTTGAGAGCCACTCCACACTGACCAGTAAAATGATTGAATCACTGAAACAGTAACTCACTGGAAAATTGTTTCTGCGTGTAGTTCTTCCTCTCTGCCTTTAGTACAGTCACCCCTGCAATTAAAGTGCAAACTGAGCTCTGAACCTGATGGACCAGAACAACTCTCCCCCCAGCTCTGCAGAGCCTTAGTTCTTCAGCTCTGCCTGCGTCACCAAGATGCCCACCTCTGAAGCAGAATTTCATGCTCTTCTTGACATTTCTGCTTCAGCCCCTGATGTAAGGTCAGAAGTGAATATTAGGCCTGAAGGAAAAAAAGTTATTTTTCACCATCCAGACCTGCAAGCTCTATGTAAAGTCTCGATGAACCTTCTCAGAATGCTGTGCACATGAAGAAGTCTAATTTCTGCTAATATTAATCTTTATCTGTTACAACATTTCCAAGCTATTGCTATCAGTTCACCACGTGGAAGGTAGCATCCCCTTGTGATCCTCCACAGGTCAGCAGGATCTGAAGCCACCATTTCACTGATGAGCACTAGAGCAATGCCCAGGAAGAGAATCTTACTGTGCTTATGCAGGCAAGGGTTCAAGCACAGCTATGTTGACAGGCAGTGAAAGAAAGCACGTCTCAGTAGGAAAAAATGAGACCTACAAGCCTGGGCCTTAATCAGGTGATTAATTAGCAACAGAGTCCTTTTTATTACGTGCCTAGAAGAGTACTAAATCTTGAGTGGGTAATGGGAAAGTCTGCAGTGTTTTTATGTTCCTGGTGGTCACTTCTATGTGCTCCTGCGAAAATCCCCAAGATAGCTAGTTGAGAAACCTGAGATGGAAAACAATTAGGACTTAACTTAAAAGTGAGCTGCTGGGCCTCAGGCAGAAAACCATGAGAAGACAAATGATAAATGACCAAGTATTCTATCTTGATAGGTAGACAAGCTAGGCATTTTTGAGAACACGTTTTTCTAAGAGCTAAGCCCTGACCCAGCTGAGTGGTTTAAATTGTAGAGCCAGCCCACAAAACCAGAGCGGGACACTTTACTGAGTGCTGGGTTTCTCGAGAGTTTCCTGGAGCTTTTTGCCTGTGGTATTCGGTGCAGCAGATGGGTCACCAGGTCAATTATATTGAAGACATATTAAAAAATGATTGGACAATTTAATGCTTGCTAATATCATGGCAGTTATGTCCCTGAGATAAGGGTAACCAGATACCTGGCTCTGGGGCTTGAACACTTGGACAGGTTCACTTGAAAGATGAAGTGGTCTCTAGAGAATTCCAATAGGCTGTGATTGCTGAGTGTTTCCATTTGTGACACCACTGTTGATCCCGTGCAGGGACGCAGAGCAGCCGATGTGCCAGCACTGCCTCAGTAGCACCGTAACTCTGGGCTCACAGAGAAGCCTGGCACAGTGGTTTCAGCTCCCTGCCAGCAGCACAATGCTGGCTCCGGGAGCTCAATGAGGCTGGGACAGGATTTGCCCACGCAGAAAAATGCTGTGCTATTGTGAGGGGTGTGCCTGTGTGGGACACAGCACGTGCAAGCTGTGCCCCCAGTGACCTCCTCATTCCTCCTGGAATGAGGAGGGCACTGGGGACACTGCACACTGGCAACTCTTGAAGCCAGACACTCTAAGACTCTAGGTGCCTTGAATTTGCCTCACAGGATCCTTATTAGCAGGTGGGCCTACTAGAGCAAGAGAAGGCCTACTAGAGCTTGCCAGCATTGAGGACTAAAAAGGTACAGAATAGTAAAAAAAAAGCTGATTCTGGTATTTTACCTTCTAGCTCTGGAGTTAATCTACCACCAGCCAGCACTTTGTGATTCAGCTAGATTTAATCCTTTTTGTGACTGGGATTCAGTGAGCACACAGGAGAAAATTCTTTGTCTGGATTAAGGCCCAAAGGCCAACTCCAGCTGTGTCTATTCTTGGTTACAGCCTGGACCACATAGTCCTCAAATACCTGTCTATGTTTCTGTGTTCTCTAACACCTCCTGTATGCAGCCAGCAAATACCTAGCAAACTGTGTTGATGCACTTCTGCACCCTGAAAAAAATAAAATACCAGGCACTCTTCAGAAAACACGATTGTCAGAGATGTAGTTATGATCCTAAAGTGCAAGAATCCCCTGTATATCATCTCCCCAACAGACATGTCATACTAACTTACAACATCCTCCTTATGTAATTCCCTTCACATACTGTTACACAGACTAAATTTGCTTGGCACAACACAACAGCCTCTTGCATTCAAGCCTATGCATTCTTAGCTCATGAGTTGTACCATAAGTACCACGAACATTCTGTGAACTTCCAGCTCCTGGATTCATGGGAATAATAAAAATTTCAACACAGTTTTTAGGTTTTATGGTTGTAGAAAAAACCCACACATAAATATGATCTAAAAAGCTCCCAAACCAAAAGGCAAATAAAAATAATCCCAGAAACATTACTGTTATGCTGATAAATCCAGTGATTTTTAAACTGCCTTCTTCAGGGATCTCATGTATGGTTTGGGGAAGGTATGGTTGGCCACACTTGTGAGAAACACATACTTCTCCGTGCTCAGGTCTCATAGAACTCTTCCCTTCTAAACCTCACACAGGTGCTCATAACACTCACAGACACTCACTGCCTTGAGATCTGCTGTAGTCTGGGGTGAAAATCAGTCTGTTCGGATTCAGCGTGCCCAAAACTCAGCTCCAGTCATCACAGAGATCAGGGTGAAAAGTGGAGGCACTAAGGAGGATGAGAAATGAAGGCACTAGGGAGCTGCTAAGGTCACTTCCCACGCCTGCTGCTTTTTTGGCTCAATGAGGTGCATGAGATGCCAGCGCAAACAGGCCATCCCACCTCACATTCAGCTGCCGAAACAGTGTGTCCTGCCTTGGAGCAGCTGCTCTCTTGTGATGGAGTTCAGAGCTCATCCTTGCTGCGTTGCACCCTGCCCCACTGTGTGTGGGGCTTTCAGCTCTGAGCTTGTAAGCAAAAGTCATGCTCAGTGGGGAGGAAGATGTGGCAGATCTTCCTCGTGACAGCTCAGAGTTGAGCTCTGGTCTGCTGGCAGCAGCCTCAGCCATGGTGGCCCTGCTCCACCCTGGGCTGTGCAGCTTGTAGTGTGTGCAGTTGCTCTCTGTGCCTTCCTGAAGCACGGCCCACTCCAGCCTCTGGGTCTGGCTCCTTTTGTACCAAGGGATACCCTTGGTTTGGAGTTAGGTTTATTTCTCCTGCGGGGCTGATTTCTCTCGGCATGCCTAGGGGCAAGGAGTGGAGCCTAGGAGGCCTGCACCCTAGACACCTTTGGTGTCATCTGTGTTCCCACTAGACTGTGATGTCAGGATGTTGCCTAGAGCCCTGGCTCCACCGGTCTCCCAGTCAGGCCTAGACGTGCACAAGGAGACGGTGTTTCTGAAATGAAGTCTGTGCTCTCCTGAGGTTACCTCCCTTTTGACTGCTGAGAGAGAAAACACTGCCTATGTTATTTGCTTTAGTCTAAATGGCTGTAGCCAGGTCAGCTGAATCCTTGCCTCTGACAGCTTTTTCCATGACCCATTTCAAGGGGCAGAAGTTCCCTGAGCAGAGGTGTGTGTGAACAGTAGCCTGTGCATGGTTTCCTTGTTTTGTGTATCTAGCCGCAAGATTGCTCTCTGTCCTGTTATACCTTGCAGCGCAGCAAAGTGAGAGGGGAGCAGAGACAGCACGCAACTGGCCTGAGAAGTACTTCAAATTTTTGTGGCTGTCTGACCCTCTCCTGCTGTCACTCAGGCCTGTGTCAGCTGGAGATGCTGGCTGTGGTGGCTTGCAGCAGCTAGAGAGGCAAGGGTGATGTGAATGAGAACTCTCTTCTGAAGAGGGATTTCTCAAAATCCAAGAGGACGCTCAGTATGTTTTCTAAGCTCATGGATATTTTGCAAGAGTTATGAGTGATGGCAGAGACATGCTTTGCAGTCAAGTCTTCTGGGAGTCAGTTGGGAGTTTTGGTTAAGTAAGAATTGGCATTAGAGTTCTGGATTTGACCCAGAGCAAGTAATGAGTCTGTGGGTGAGGCTGACCCTGAAATCTGCACTTCATGACTGATACACATGGGATCAAGTGGAAAAAACAAAGGGAAGTGCCAGCCAGGACCTCGTGTGGGCTGGAGCAACAGTGCCTTGAGACATTTTTCATACTGGCTCTAGCAAAAACTTAGGGTGGAGAAGGAACTGGAACAGGTAAGACTGAGGTTCACAGGAGATGCACTCTGTCTGACATCATCTCCCATCTTCTCTCTTCTTTATCTCCAAGGCAGCTGCAGTCTTTGCACACTTTTGAATGTCAAAACTCTTCTTTTTCAAACATCCTGCCAGTGGCAGTAGAGAAAAACAAAGCATTATATAGGGAGCAAGGCATAGGACTGGCACTAGATCTAGGCTGGAAATTATTTTCTTACTTTGTGAGGATTTTCAAAGTACTGGAAAAACTTCTTTTGTTCTGACAGAGGCTGGAAAGTCAAAATCTGAAACATATTGGTGAACTGAAAATATGGAAAAGAGCAGTAAGGTTAGGGGTCAAGTGCAGCACTTTTTCAAATGTTTTGGTTTCATTCTGAATACTTGTAAATGGTTTCTAGCCACTACAATTATCTTAAATTTGGAAAATAAAAGATACTTTGAAAAGCAGAAGTTTGAGCAATTTGGAGGAAGAAGAAACTTCAAACTGGAAACTTTACAAAAAAAGCCCTTTTTCGCAGGGAGAAAACCGGTTATAGTGGAATGGAACTGCATGATGAAACCCCCCAAAAAACCTGATCCTCCCTGCTCAACAGCTGTCTCTCGCAAAGGATAATATTCAGACCTAGAATTCCAAGAGTTCATTCTGAGGCAATGCCATTTGTCTCAGATCTCCCTTTTACTGCCCCAGTCTGTCCTTAGGACTTTCTTTCCCTCTTGTGGAAGTGTTTGTGTTGTCTGATAAACACTGAGCAGAACCATATGTAAGCTGGGTTGCATTATGCCATATGAGAGGATGGGTTACTATCTACTCTTCAACTTGTGAAAGGTTTCATTTTTGGCTGATTCTGAAGGGGATGATATTGAATCACATTGCATTTCATTTCTGATTGACATTTGATGCTTAAAATTTACTGACGGTGCAGGCACAGGTTTTATTCTGCTCAAGGAATTCTTATATTCCCTGAAATTTCTAGATCAACATGAGCCTGCCAGTGCCAATTCTTGCTTTACAAGCAACTACTAGATCCTAAGGCTGAATTTACAGTCTTATTTCCTTGTAAATGTCAGAAGTAATTTTGGGAGAATGTTCAGATATATCCGATACTGATCAACTCACCATTTTCATTACGATGCAGCCAAATCAGATACAGCTGAGATCCTTACCCATACCCTCGAGGAAGCCCATTGACAGGGCATGAAGGCAAGCCTTGGAAATAATAGACATGAAAAAGTATAAATCCTATATTAAAGTTTTATAAGTTTCATTACACAGTGATATTTCAATTACTTCATGGGAGATTTGGATGAACCTACAGGAAAAAGGCAGATGTGGATTGGCAGCTTTTTGCTCTGCTTTAGTTCAGGATATTTCCATTTGATTAGAAATAGGAAATCCCTTCAGCTGAAGGGGCAACACTGGACCAATTTGCATTGAAAATTAAGAACTTGAGGAACTTTGCAATGGTCCCTGATTCCTGTTAATTCCAGCAAGTTTTGAGACTCTTTGCCACCTTTCTTGACACTCTCATGGAACAAAGAGTTACCTCTTGCCACTCAGGGAAATAACTGTAATCTCATGTTACATGCCAGAACTCCTTATCCAGGGTCTAATGCCTCCAGAGGGGATCCAAACTAGAATTCATTACTGGAAAGATGAGGACAGACTTTTTAGCCTATTATGATACGACAAAGAGTAATACTTTTAAATTTAAAAAAGTGTACTTTTAGGTTGGATTTAAGAGAGAAGGTTTTTACAGTGAAGGTGCTGGAACACTGGTGCTGGTTGCCCAGAGAATGCCCTGTCCCTGGAAACATTCAGAGTTGGGTTGGACAGGGCTCTCAGTGACCTGATCTACTTGAAGATGTCCCTGCCCTGCAGGGAAGTTGGACTGGATGAGCTTCAAAGGTCACTTCCAACCCAAACCATTCTACAATTCTGTGAAAAGAATGAACCTTAAACCTGCGAGCCTCTTCCCACGTGTGCTTCCTCCAAAGCAAGTGCACCTTGAAAGAGTGAACACATTGTTTTCTTCTTTCTTTGAAAATACATGTGCAAAATCCAGTAGTGCTCTGATTAGAGAAGTCTGCAGATTAGGCATGCCCTGAATCAAGACCAGATTGGCAGTCAGCACCAGGAAAGGATTGGTGTCTTCTGGGGAAGGGTGTTTGACCAAATTCTGCTGATGTTCACATCCAAATGGAATACTTTGGTGACTTCAGGGCACTCTGGGTCAAATAATGATAGCCTTGTATGTTTCTGAAAATTAGTTCTTATTTTCAAATACAATGAATAGTAAATATCACTTACTAAAGTACCTCACATGTACTTGGAAGTTTGCAAGCAATGGCCAAATTCAATGTTCTTCCTACCATTGAAGCACAATTACTCCTGAGGAAACTAAGGTACCAGGGGAGTGATATGCCTTATGGTAGGCAGCTGTGAAAGGCAGAGCAAGGCTCTGGAACTGGGAGTGCTAGCCCCTTGTTTCGTATTCATAATGCTCTTTCTCCTGCACTTCACAAGAAACGCATGTTTCAAAATGTGGAAGGACACTTCAGGGTCTGTGGTTCTCTAACTCTCTGACTACAGCTGCAATCTTAAGTACAACAGAAAGCGAGCTGGAACCTCATAAGAAAATAGCTTGCAAGGTCTCACATGCACTCTGCGTTCACTTACGAGAGAGCTCAGCAGATCAATTAAACAGACATACAGTGCCATTGCCTAGAATAGCAAGAAGCACATTTTCTTTCCCAGCCTTTGGTTCAAAGTACTTGACCTTTATCCTCATATCTTCTGTCTTTTAGGAAGGGCAGTACTAAATGCTCATTCCTCTCAGTTGTAGGAGTCAGGCTTACAGCTATTCAGTCTCTAATTGTGTGAAGCTGCCCCGAGAAATGCAGCCTCAGAACTGCCTCTTACTGAAGGGAACAATAAGGCTTAATATAGTGCCTGTGGTGATATTATAGAATTGGAGGTGGATTGGAGATTAGTACATTGTTTGTGCTGTAAAGGATTTCTTGCTAGGACATTAATAGAAAAGGCTTTACCTAATCATATTGTTTGCAGGCTTGTTTTGTTTTGCTGAAGTGATATGCAAGTCCCTGACTGTCAAAAGGGAGTAAAGTTCAGCTTCCAATTTTTCATGAACTAAAAAATGATCCTTGCAGAGCATTGACCTTGGCTTAAAAAAATTTACAAGCAGAGACATTTCTGTTTCTTGCAGCTAATTTCTGAGCCTTTAGGTAATCTGCAAATTACATTTCTATGCACAGGGGCAAGAAGTCTGTATGAAGAGGAGAGAGGATGCTGGATGATGTTCACACATAAATCCTGAGATTTCACAAGCTGGACTTTAAAAAAAATCACTAAATTTCACAATACCCGCAGTCAGAATGTGAGGAACAGTGACCTTTGGGATCGGAATGGATTTTTTTCAGGATTATCTTTGTTGACTCTTAGTTTGGGTATTTTCCTTCCCTTCCACATGTGACCTTCATTTTCAGGGTCATGTATGTATTGCATGTATTGTATATTGGGAAATCTAGTTTTTCAGGGCACACCACTCTTCCCTGCCGCTTTTTCTGCAGCTCTTACAAGGAGCAGGACACCCTTCTCTGTAGCCCTTCTTTCCCACCTCTTTCCATACAGTATCAGAGGCCTGTTGAAAGTAGTTCTTTCTTCCCCCATCTGCTATTAATTGCCTCTCTCTCATGCTCTCTAACTCCCTCACTGCACCTCGCACACCCCCGCTTCAGGGACAAACTTTGAGAGGAACTTGCACTCCACTACAGACGTCTATCGCCAGCTAAGTCCTTCTCAAACTTCGCCACTCTGGCTGAACGCAATTTATTCTTTCTGTGCCAAGGTTTGCCTCAGGAAATCCCCCAGATGAATTAAAAATATTGTTTTGCATTTGTTGGGACATTTGCCCGGTGCTGCTTACAGTGCACAAGCTGTGTTTGGTGCTAGTTGGGTCAAGATAGCTCAGAAAAAATCTCATGGCTGGGTATTGGTGCTTCGAAGCCTGTTGGCTCACACACACACACACACACACACACACACACACACACACACACACACACACACACACACACACACACTCACTCTCTCTCCTTTAAACAGGAAACTCAACTCAGCATGTGGTGAGTAACCAAATATCAGCAAAGATTTTCTTACATTTTCTTAAATTCTGTTAAAAAAGAAATTTGAGAAGGAGGGAAAAAAATCCTGTGTTAAAATAAACTCTTGGGTGTAAATAGGTCTGCACAATCAAAAAAATCTGTGTTTAATGGAGAGATTCTGGCCAGGATTCATTGGTCACTGATTCAGCTGGAAGAAGTGAAGTTTCATGGTGCCTGTAAGTTTTTAAGAAGCTTGGAAAAAGTTAAAAACACAGCAGATATTTGTGTGGACATGGGATGCAGGCCTGTGATGAAAGCAGGCACATCTCTGCTCAAACGCACTGTGCAAGAGGTTTGGCTTTGGCCATGGAAATAACACAGGTATGGGTTAAACAAGGCCTGATTCATGGCATTTAAGTCCATGGGGATTTTTATGGTTGTCTGCATGGATTCTTTGTATAGCATACATCTTGCATATCCTGTGATTCATCTGTGAGGTCTGAGTTGTGGCAGAGTCAAAGTTCACTTTTTTTTAAAAGAGAGATATCATATGTTGATTCAAAGTCTTCAAGAGATAGAAGACCCACAAGTCCTTGGCTTAGATTAACCAAGGGTTAATTACTTTTGTCTGCCTGAACATACATCATTCTGCTCACTGCTCCTCATGATTGGCCTCTGCCCCCATGGCATGAAGTGGGTTTGCTGTGCCTGTCTCTCCTCAGCCTCACTTGCTGTACTGCCAGCTGTGCTATTGCAACGTGAATGCTGCTTTTGTATCAGAGGTGATCAAAACAGAATGATAGCTTTGGACAGCCACGGTGCTTCCTGCTCACTCAGTGTCCAGCCAGAGGTGATGGGAAACTGGGCCTGATCCCCCTACTGGGAAAGGACCACAAAACTGGAGCATACTTACACAGCTTTCTCTCCTGAAAGTCACAGTTTTACACAGGGAACATTTCACACTTACAGCTCTTTGCATTTCGTCCTTTGATTTTTAAGGAAAAACTGCTAGAAAGAAGTACGACATAAGACCCCTTTATTATTCAACCTGAGAGGATCTGGTGACTGAATTTTTCTGCTTCTTGGCTGAGGCAGATGCTTACATGGCTAGCCAGAGTTCTGCACAACAAAAGAGAACTGAATGTTGACATCAAAGTTTGGCCCACTGATCTTACCAAAGAGAAGGTATTTCCTGAGTGGGGAGCAACAAGAGACACGTAGTTCATACAAACTCCCAGCAAGAATATATGATGTTGCTATTTGCAGAAAATCATTACCAGATGGCACAGTGATGGTAGGTGTATGCAAACCCACAGGGTGCAATAGGATGGATGAATAACACTCTCTGTGGTACATTGAAAAGTCAAGGTGATGGCAAGCAAAGATCTTGCTTCACACTTGTTGGTCATGCTCCATTCTGCCTTTGTGCTGGGCATGGGCTCCGTGCAATGGGGAATGTGCCGTGGGAATAGCCATACCCCCCAAGACTTGAAGCCTCGGCCTTGAGCCTTGCAAAGAAGAGCAATAGCAGGGACAATTAAATCTTGGTTGGCCTTCTGCTGCGCTCAGCATGGAGGAGGTTTCTCTGGGTTCGTTAACACAGCTCTGATTCATAGACTTGAGTGGAAGGAGGCCAACAAGCACAGTGTGCTATTCCTCTGAGTGAGCTGTTCCAGCTAAGTGGAAGCAAAAATTACAGCACGCTCTCCCTGAACCCCTCGAAAGGTGCTCTGAGAGTTCCATTAAAATGTCATGCCATTTTAGTATCTTTTGTGGTGACGAGTGGGTCGCTCACCTGCCCGGGAAGTTAGTATGTTGCTATGGTATTTTACCAAATCCTGGCTTGTGTTGCCTGGGTGGAAAACAGCCTGTGTATTCTGTGAAAAAATAGTGTAAAAAACCCACCAGCTTCTGAGGATGGCATGAGACAAAATATTTTTTTTCAAATTTGTTCTTCAAGGGAGCCCTAAAACTGAGTTGTGTCCTGTCTGGAACAGGTGCTAATCTGGGAGCTTGGGATTGCATCCTTTCCCCAGCCCAGCAGAACATGCTCTTGAACTCAGGGTGGTAGTAGGAAAACAACAGTGTATTTCTCAAAGCCAAACTCTTTTTCAGACCATGCCTTTCCAAGATCAAGGCCATTATCTCTGTAGATTTGTTAATTTCTCATAATGGGTTGACTAACAATTTCTGTAAATTCATTTATATATGAACTACCTCCTGCCTATGCCCATCAAGGAATCTGCACCTTACATCTATTGAGTTGTGTGATGTTTTTTGATAAGGTTGTTAGAGCTACTGTTCAGAAGACAAAAACCACAAGACACTGTCAGCACAGCTGCCCATAATGTGCTGTTGTAGGGATGCTCACAAAACAGACCTATTTGTGAAACTTTACTCATAAAATGCAGGATTCACAGAAGGTCTTAAAGGATCTTTTATGACTGGGAAGCATTGATCCCTGAACTGGAGGAGGCACACAGCCTAATTCACTGAGAAAGCTGCTGATTAAATGATTAAAAGAGATTTTGTTTCCTGGCTCTTATACTTGTGTTGAAGTTATTTTTCCAGTCACAGATGAGTCTCAGCGCTCCCAGAGATGCAGAAAATCAGAATTTTCTTCTTCTTCTTCTTCTAAATATCAGTTTTGTACAATAATTGAATTCCATTGGTCTGAGAGGGATTTGGGGAAAGCTTTTAATGTTCCATATGGCTTTAGGATTCAAAGAATTTCCATGTAATGAAGTATTGTCTTCTGGACTTTTCCCTTTCTGCTTTATACTTAGCAGGCGGTATTCTAACACTAGCAGCTTGGGGCAGTTTAAATTTCATATTAGAACTATAGTATCTGAACTGAAATCCCAAAGGGAATTTTTATCCCTTTTCTTTTCAGCGTGCGTCAATGGAAACAGTCCTCTAAGGGTCAAGAACAAGTGCTGTCCCCAAATATAAAATTCCTTTGGTTATCACAAAAGCAGTGTTCACCACAGGAAGGGACTGGACTTCTGAGAAGGGTGCAAGTTTTGATTTCATAAAGTTTATTTTGCAGAAGGGTCGTGGACAGAGTCTTGAAGACTGGTAAGAATCAGTGAGATATTATCGGCCCACAGTGAGGTTTTATGTTCCAAGGTTCCTGGCATGTAACCTGGGTCCTTCGTTTCCATGCTACTGATTCTGATACTATGTTAAATAAAAACAAGAGCAAAGAAGACTTTTTATAACCATGTTTTCCATGGCAGACATTAAGCAGATCATGCAGTTTGGTATTAAAGGGGCAAGCATAGCTTATAAAATTTATTTGAGAAGGACCTGACTGCAAGGAAACTTATCTCAACACTCTCATCAGTAATATTACACTAGTGTAGCAGCTCTTTTTCATTATTAGGAGCACAAAAAACCAGTTGGCTTGATTGCACACAGAATGGCCACCTCATAAATGTGCTGTAATCCTTGTCATGAGAAATTTTTTAAGGTTCTTAATGGGAGCTGGTCACAGTTTTCTTTCCCACTTTGTTGTAATGAAAATATTAGGGTACTGGTGTTATTTTTTTCAATATTTTTATAGTTTTTGATTTTTTAGAATTTTTCAGTTAACATTATATAGAAGTAATATAGTTTGCAATATTTTTTTCCTTTCTTTTCCTGTTTTCTATTCCAGTTTTCTTCCTCCATGCTCTTCTGCTCTTTATTTTCATCATGACTGTAAAACCTCAAATAGTGGTGGAAAACACCTTTAAGAGTAAAGAACTATAAAGGGAGAAAAACCAGTTACAGGAAAGAAGCCTGGGTCCAGATCCCTGCTCTGCTACACACCTTCCAAGAGAACATTATTGACTGATTCTCTGGCTTGGATTTTAAGCACCAATTTGAGCATGCATTTAAACCCAGACTTAGTCAGTGTCCAAATTGTCTGGGAATAGGTTTAAGAGAGCTCCTGAGTAAAGCTGGGAAGAAGCTCAGTCAGCCTTTAGAGGAGACACAGTGTCTTGACCAAGGTTCCCACCATTTTTCAGATACCTTTCAGCCTCCCTATGGCCACCACATGGCACTGATGTGACTGATGCTCCCTCCCACGTTACGGGCACTGCTGTCTCGGGGAGCTGACTGACAGACATGTGGAAGTACCCTTTGGGTTCCAGGTGTTTTCTCTCCATCAGACTTGGGCCTTGCTATCGTGGTGTGTGAATAGGGACATAAGATTTCCTTGTCTCAAAACACTGTTTTGAAGAAACAATAAGTAAAACCTGGGATGCAGTGAGGTACTACACCAAGAAGGGCCATAAAGCAGCTGTGACAGGTCCCTGTTGTCAAGATGGAGTAAATGCTGTGCTGCCTTTACCTGGAGGCCCATGGGGAGCTGACATGGTTCTTGTCAGGTTTCTGGGAGGTCCTGCAGGCTGGCTATATCAGATCCTCATGCTTCCTTATGAAATACAGATGCTGACACTTGGAACCTTTGTTTCCAGGAGTCACTGACACACCGGTGCTGTATGTCCTGAACCAAACAACGGCACTGCAGCAAGCAGAGGTAGAGGTAGCTCTCACAGGGCAGGTTTAGCCAGACAAGAGCCAGATGACAATGGGAGGTAGCCCCTACTTCCTTTCCTCACACTCTTGAGATGAAGTGTAAAAATATGTTTGGAATTTCTTCCTGAGCCAAGGCCTCTGTGTTTGTCAACAGCTTTGCTTTGTTGATGGGGCAAAACATGGAATGGCATATCTTGAAAATCAGAAACTGAGCTACAGGGATAGGGCACGATGCAGCACCTGAGGAAGGCCACAGCAGGTGGGGCTTAAAAACCCAACTCAAGGAGTTCTGCCAGATGCTGAGAAGAAAGCTGAATGCAAGTGAATTATTCTGTTTAGATTTTCCACAGCATGAAATTCCCGTAGTGTCAATCTTCATCTATCTGCTTGTTAGAGCCACTTGCAGAACGCCATAGGGAAGAAACTGCTCTTAGCTTTTTCTTTGGTGGGGTAAAGCCCAGTGGTGCAGCAACAGAGGAAACCTCATCTTGTGCTGAGCACTGCACTGAGTGTAGGGGCAAGCAGATTCCAATTTGTATGCCTCTCAGTGGGCTTTCTTTTCACAACTCTTAAAACTCCAATTAAACATTACTGTAAGTATTGAAATCAGTTTAAGAAAGTTAATCCATTGTTTGAAAAATCATTGAGACTGTCAACTTGATGTTGTGTGTAGTTATTCAAGTTCTAAAGCCCTGAAAAATAAACCTCACAAGAGAATTGGCAGCTGATCCTTAACTTCAAATGTCACTGCTTTTATACTGCAATATGAATTATTTTCTGCTTTACAAGCTTATATCATTCACCCTGCCATGGACTGGATTTTTCATATATATTAGTGACAAATTGTACTTGTTCTGCAAGATCCCAGAGCTCCTGTGTTTTCTAGGTCTCAACAGCTGTCACCTTTTTCCCAAGGTACTTGAGAAACATTCTCTGGAGTTGCTGTGGATTACAGATGTTTGTTCTGAAGGACAGGGCCATGTGTAAGGGCACTTTGATGAAATTCTACATGGGGGTCAGTTTCAGTGATGCTCAGTGTTAGAAGGAAGCATTTTCCTTTCTTTGCCCATCAGCAGAAAAATGCTAATTGATTTTTGAAGCCTTAGTCCCTGCCGTAGAGAAAGGCAACAGGAGGTGGAAAAAGGTTTTGTTGTCTTTCCTGGTAGTTCATTTTGCTGTCTCTAAGATCAATCTGCTTACAGGGAGTGGGGGACATCCAGAAAGAACATCTGTGAATATCCCATGTCATTACACTTCCAAAGCCAATGGCAAAGACCTTGGCAAGATCCAGGGTTTTCAAACATGAGCCTTTTCTGCAAGTGTTTAGACAGATGGTTTGCTACTGTATGGAGCATCTTCGGGGAATTCACTCCTATTCTCAATGTTGCAATTACTGTATGCTCAGGGCTGGCTGTCTCCTGCTGAGTTTCTGAACAGTGTTTGTTTTTGCTTGATGAAATTCTGTCTTAGATTTTTCAGTGATTATCCTATATTGTGTTCTGCCAGGCTTTGAAATGAGATCAAATTGCTTTTCCCTCAACATTCACTTACAAAACATATGTCGGCCAAATCTTGAAGTTCCTACTTGTGTACCGGTCACCCACTGAAAGTCAATGGGACCTTTGACTGAGTAAGCACTGTGTGAAAACCAAGTGTGAAGGTGGGGGGCATTTCTTGGCTGCAGAATAATAGCTTGCAGCAGCAAATATTTTAGTTTCTCTGAAAGAGGTAAATGGGTATGCTGATGCTGCCTTTGGTGAGGTATTTTTAAGACAAGGGTTGCCCAGCCCATGGCAGAGGTGGGCACTGGAGCTGAACAAACACTTTCCTCGAGTCTGCCAGAACATTTATAGTTTCTTAAGTTCATTTCAGCCTAAATCAACTAAAACCTAAATTCATTGGTATTTTCAGTGATTTGGAGGATCTGCTCATCAAAACTTATAATTTCTGTTATTTTTGCTGACAATCTAGCTGTGATATTGGTAAGAGAATGCATTTCACTGAGAAGTTGTGGAAATCTGACCCCAGATGGATCAGGAATGCATGTTTGGGCAAAAGTCTTCAAGCTGGAATTATGTAATACAAAATATTTTGTGTAGATTTAATCAGTGTTTTAACATGAAGCTGTTGTAACAGAAACATCCACTAATCTCTAATAGACACAGTCCAGACCACATCCCAACATCTTCACTCACCATATAGTACAAAACTGAATATGAACTTGGAAATTCTGGCCCTTTGTGAAGGTGTTTGCACTATGGTCCCCTGGATTTCACAATCGAAGAACACTTAAAGAGCCACCATAGAATCAGGTTTCTATTGGAACCATTTCTCTTTTTCATAACCAGGCTGACTTGACCACACAGTAAGGATGAAACTCATTGCTGAGAAAATAAATAGCACATGACTATTTAGATCCTTGAAAAACAAACTCGGTGGTCTTTGCCCTGATCTGTTGAGGAAGAAGAATAGTACATTTTCTTTCCTATTCCAAATGTTTAGTAGATCTCTACACCCTGCAGTCACTGTCCTACCATCTGTATTAATTGAAGCAAACAGGGCTGATTTTGTGTTCATGTACCATGTACGACTGCTGTGAAATTCACATCAGTATTAAGCTGGTGTGTTAATGGACTTAAGTCTAGATGCTATAAACACTCAGAAGGTGTTGGAGTTTTTAAAATTGAAATACCTGCTATTACAGTGATTTAATACTTGTCGAAGGCAAGTTTATCTGTGTATAATTTTTTAGAGTTTTCAGTTGAGTCTAGGGAAATGAGCCCTGATTTCTTGCAGAAAAGAGGATTTTGTGTACGTGTGTATGTCTGTGTGTGTCCCTGACACCTTTTGAATTCATTGGCTGCCTTCCACCAGATTTGTCAGAGGAGTATAGATGCCTAAGATAAGTAAGCCTCTGAAAGCAGATGGCTAGGTGAAAGAAAATTTGGTTGGGAGGACCTGACAGTAGGGAAAAGAGCACAACCAGAGTGCATTTTATTAGAAATAAGAGAATCCATATGGGGGAAAAACCCTTACAGATGTCTCAGTTGCAAAAAAATTTTTAGATATCAAAGTCACTCATCCATGAGACACAAATCTAAAGGAAACTGATTTCATTCATCCTGGTGCTTTTGTTTCTTCAGCACACCTAGTTTTGCTTTCAAGTATTGAGATAAGAATAAGAAAACACCCTTCTCTGGGAAAAAAACCAAACAAACATACGAGTGAGTATGGATCCTTTTAAAAAGAGCAGTGCTCTCTATTAACAGACAATGGAAACAGGTTCTGAATAACTGGGATCCAATAATGGTGTGTTGGGGGATACTGGGTAAGTATACTCTGTTCTTCCATTCTTGGGGCCATTACATGTTTTAAAAATGGAGTTAATGATACTTAAGTGGCTTGGAAAGTGTTTTGCCCACTGCAAAGAAATGATCCCTGAGATATGCATAACCAAAAGCCCCATATACTTTATAATATAGTTTCTTACTACTGTGCCATTAAACTGTATGATCGTTGAGTTACACTTTTTCTTATTATATACAAGAGTGGTCACTTCAATTGATGCTAAAACCTGAGTAGTCACAAAAAAGTGAGCTTCTTATAATGCTCCCTTGTATATTATTTTATGAACAATAAACTCAAAATATACCATGCATACCATGTAAGGCGTAGGAAACATTTTGATCTGACTGTTAAGCAAGTGAAGTTTGGATATATTGCTGATCTATGTGATCCTGTACAGCAGACGAATGTGGCTGTATGGTCTTATATACAGGAGGGATTTTGAGCTTTGCTACACTTCTGCTAAGTGGATACATATTGGTAAAAGGCATATGAGATATTTCTGTCAGATATTAAAATATAGGGAGGCTATGTTTTATGTCTCTCCAAATCAGTCTAATAATTTCTTTTGTTTGAATAAAAAGTTTAAGGAAAATTTTTTCCAGTGCTAATATTTCTGGAAGCTTTTAAGGAATACATAAAGCTTTGATGACGTCATTAAAAACATTAAAGATGTGTTTGAGTAAGGGTTTCTGGAAAGGTTTAAACCATGTAATGTTCTATTCAGCTGTAGAGCAAGAGTTGCTGGATGGTTCTGCTGATTCTCCATGTCACTTGAATGTGAAGAGTTTTATACCATGGCCAGAACCCAAATCTGATTTTCTCTGGACCTAAAGCTCAGGTGGTATATGGCATAGGAAGGTTAGGGCTGAAGGTACTCTGAAAGATGTACCATGGCTTTGTCCCAGCTCTGGTGAGGAAGCCAAAATAGCTTGCGGTATAAAACACACAATTTTCTGCATAAGAAGACTTACTTTTTTTAAGTAGAGGAAAATCATTCTAGCATGTTCTTTAAACAAATTAATCAAATACTGGCCAGATTCCCCCCAAATTCACATGGTTACATGAAGGTCAACTGGGGCCCAATTAACTTGTGTTTTCTTCCCAGGGTCATCTGATCTTGGCAATTTTCATCATTCCAATAGAATTGGGTTTGATTTCTGGTGCAGAGAGAGCAGCTGTGATTCCAGGTCTTCAGCTTTGCCTAATTCCAAGGAGCAGTGTGCAAACAAACTAATCATCGGAGGTCTTAGCAATGAACATGGGGAAGTGTGAGTTATGCGCATCAGTAACTTGTGCAAGGGAACTAATTAGGAGCAGATGCTTAAATTTTCCTAATGTTTATATGAGGAGAACAAATTGCCCTCTGACAGAAATAGCCATCTGTAAAAATGGTGTTCCAGCCTCATAATTTTAAATGTTCTTCTTGTATTCTTAATTTGCATGTACAAATTAAATTGCAGCTAGAGACGTTCAATCAGCAATGGGTCAGAGTGCTTGGGGTCTGGACCATGTCACCCAGCAGTTCTGTGAGACCATTACAGATTCTGCTGAGAATATGATGTCTGTGAACCACTGTTTGTAAAAAAAATTATATCCTTTTCCTCAAAAGATAGCATGCACAGAGCATCTTAGAAAATCAACAAGAGTAAGAAATGTTAGTCTTCTCAGATTCGCTAGAAAAGTAGTTAGAATTTTCTGGCAAATAAATGCTTCCCTCTCCCTTTTTTCTGTTTCACTAGACAGGAGAAAATAAACGAGACATTAAAACATTGGTGTCATGGAAGGCAGTAATATTCGCAAGGTATGAAAACACATTCCCTCCCCTTTGCAGAATCCAACCTCTTTTAAAAACATTGAATACTAAAGTGTTTAGAGATCCCTTTGTATAAATCGTGTATGTTCCACACAGTGAAAGACCTGCCCATTCCCACAGATGTCAGCTGGGACATAAAAGCTTGTTTTGGCTGCACTCACCAAGTCCTCCTGCTGTGGGCTAGAACGCTTCCCTGCTCCACCTGTGTGCTGCTCTGATTGATTGAAAACCAGACCGCAGACCACAGCCTGGAGAAGCAATTACTTGTCTCTCAAAGTCAGTCTACTGTAGCTTGAAACTGACTTTCCAGAAGGCCCAGGAGGAGCATCATGATAGCACTGGGATAGCCATTGGGAAGCTTATCCTCTGGGGAAATCTTGACCCCACCAACCATGCAGCATGGGAGTGCTCGATTGCCAGCTCCTGCCTGCCAAAGACTAAACCAGTTGTCTTTAGCTTGCTGGTTTTACTGCAACACTGCTGAACTTGCAAGGGAGCCATTGAGGTTGACTTGGATATCACAGGCCACTCTGTTTTGCAAAGTTACTTGTGGATTGAGTTCAATAAGGTGCCCTAGCAAAATGTGTCTCCTCCAGGCTGGGCGTCAGAAATGATCTGAGTACTTCAAGAGACATCCTCCAATTTTGTAGGTAATTTTCTTCAACATAAAAGCACAGACATGGATTAAAACAAAACAAAACAAGTATGGCTGCATTTCTAACTGGAATTTTTATGTCTTTGATTTGTCAGCTATTGGTCTGTGTTACTGTTATCTTTCCTAGATTAAAAGAATCTGTCAGTGACTAATATATCCTAATATATCGTCTATTTGTGGCTATTCAGGCACCAAAGCCAAAGCTGAGTATGTGGACTTCTTTAGATGCCTTGCTACAGGAGAATTATTTACTGATGGCATGTTGGTGGCTGCAGCCTGTGGACTTCTCCTTCTCTTGATGTCTCTCAAGACCTGTTTCCTCCAGCCCTTAAATAATTTCTGTGGTTCCTTTCTGTTTCCTTCCTAAATCTATCAATATTTTCTGAAAGGCACCCAAATTTGTAGCATGCAACTATTGCAGATAAGGGGGAAATAATTTCTCTCCTGTCTCACATCTCCACCACTTGCACTTTGAGCCATGGCATTTGCTCTGTTTTGTCAGAGGAGCATACTTGGAGCTTAGCCTGTGTTGTCTGCTCTGACTGCACAGTTCTGCAGTAATGACCCCGCTTTCCTCTTGCATTTTTTATGGCTCTCCTTGCCTTGCCTTCATCCAGTCTTGAAACAAATCTAAGATTTCTGAGGTCTAAGGAAGTGTCTGTCACTCAGTTCTCAAATAATTACATTTTCCTAGACATCTTTGTTATCTCTATTAATTTCTGTTTTGTTTAAATGGTCCCACCTTAACAATTGATCCAGTTTTTCATGTCTTTATTTTCAGATCAGGCCAGTATCAGTGGGGCAGCTACCCCCTGCCCCCTGTCATACCTAGGCTGATGTTTCTCTGATGTTAATGACTTTTCAAAAGAGGCAATTCTCCATTTCTCCAGCTATTTAAAATGTGTTTTTATGCTGGTAAAGTACATGAGGGTCCCATTTTTCCAGACCTTCCTTTAAGAAGAAGGCTGGTCCCCAAGGAGCTTGCAATAAGATGTACAAGGGTTTGGAAAGCGCTTGCCTACATTACCCACAGAGTTCAGGACCTTGGTTTCCTGGGCAGACACTGTCATCTGCAACACCGAGGAGATGACTCCTGCTATTTGTCTGACCTTTGGCTGCAGCAGTCAAAGGGCTACACTGGGCAGTCTGCACGGCTCAGAGCATCCCCAAACAGCACCAGAAATGCTGCCAGCCCTGGAGGGGATTGTGGTGTTCTGGGAGCTTGCCCAGGAGCAGTGAGGTGAGCCCACAGAAGATAAGCAGGGTGCCTCCCTCCTGTGGCTCACAGTGCTGCTGTAGGTGCTTTCCCTGTGGATTAGGGCAGTGCTTTTCCGCTGATGCTGGCTGAGGAATAACTCAATGCACACCATCTCTGCATTTAACTAGTATCTGTAGTTACTCTTTTTCATATTATTTTTTCTCCTTCATTTCCAAATCTAATGTTGATTTCCTTGGTATGTGTTGCAACTGGGCTTCCAGGGATGTAGATCAGGCTCTTAATTACTCCTTTCACTCTTAACTCTTCTGCAGCTGACGAGAAGATTTTCAAAGTCCCTGGAGGGATCTGTTTGCTCATTTCTCAACTAATTAAATTTTTCCTGGGCTGTTTTGACATTTTAGTCTGAAGCATCTTTTTTTTTTCTCCTCAGAAGCAAAGCCAGGAGGCAGATCCTCAGGAAATAAGAACTGTCACACATATATTGAGACTAAACCAGAGGATCTTATCCCAGGGCTGAATCTAAACTAATCTTTCTCCCCTCCCATTCTTCAAAGATTCTTTTACCCAGGAGGGACTTCACAGAAATCAATGGAATTTCACTGGCACGTTCAGAAACAAATCAAATATTGGAAAAATTTGCTGGTTCATGTAGGAATTTGTGACATCTCTGTCCCTCAAAATGTTTGAATTGAAACCAGGGACCTTCCATTACATGCACACTGCATCAGCCACACATAGGTGAGTTGAATGTGGAAATATCTGTGGAAAAATCCATGGCCAGCCTCAAGCAGTTGAGAACAGACTATTACAAAATTCTATGACTTAAAATCTGTGGATAACAGTCAGTAGTATGGATAGAGCTAGTCACAAGCCAAATTTTGAGTGAAAGACCTCTAGAACAGGACGTGTAATTTTTCCACTGTGTTAATAAAATGTCTAAAAAAGGTGCTAGTTGTACCAGCACATCTCAGTAACTTTGTGTTACCTAAAGTCATGTCCTACCAGCCTGGGAAGGCTCTGTTTTACAGGCATTAAGCTGGATTCTCTCAGCTGTGTATTCTCATTTTCAGCATCTTTTTTCCCCATTTCAGGACATTGTGGTTCAGTTTTGTCATGCGTTCCTGTTATTGTTGGAGAGTTGGCTGTCTAAGGGTTTTCTGACCTCTGTAAATACAGGCATGGCTGAAGAGTGCTAGTTGCTGAAAAGGCCAAGAGGACAAAGACAAGTCAGGGTTAAGTTCATAAGTTGGTTGAGTTTAAAGATCCCATATGTGGGGTTTATGGAACCATGTTTTTCAGTTTTAAAAGATTTTTATTAAGTTTTCACAAAATACAAATGAAAAGTCATAAACAAAACCCAGGACCCTGCTCAGATTTACCCTGAAATAAATCTGGAGTCAGGCAATGACTCCAACTTTATGTTGCTGGAGCTAAAAGGAGAGCCTGAGCCCATGAGTATTTTCAAACGTGCAGTTATAAAGTATGCAATGTTCTTGTAATAATTTAGACTGAGAAATTTACAGGCTGACGTTCACTAAGGATTGAGTTTAACCAGTGATGTTTTTGATTTAAATGCTCTTTTGGATCCACGTGTCATAAGAATGGAATGTGTCCAGTGACCCATGCAGACTTTCCTGTGCCTGTTATCAGTGTCACAGCTAGTGGTCCCCAGGCAGCAGGAGTTTGTCCTCATGACACCCCAGTCAAACAGGAAATCATTATATCCTCTGGAGAAACTGAGGTACAAGGTGATGAGAGACTTCATCAGAGTCACCACGGGCAGCCTGTTGTAGGGTGAGGGTAAAACTCTTATTGACTTCACCATGGCCAAGATTTCCTCCAGGTCCATCAAGGTCTCAAGGAAGTGTTGAGTAGGAGAGCAATCATCAGGGTAGCTACTGTCAAGTTGTCAGGTCAGGATTTCTCAGATGGATTCAAAGGAGGACTGAAAAGCCTGTGTCCTTCTTGCCTTTCCACCTCTTCTGCTCTGTCTGTTCCACTTTAGGAAGAGGTTGGTGTTAGCCATGGCATTCCCAGGTATGGGCTACCTTGGCTGATAACACCTCCACTGCATTTACAGACCAGGAACTGACCTTTCCTTGTCCTCACTGATCCGGATTTGGTTAGCATTTTTAGGGTTTGTTTCCCTTATTTCAAAATTGCATAGAGACCATCTTCTCTTGAATCCTTGCAGTCTTTTCCTCGACACCAGAGGGATCTTCAGTGTATTGTGGAGGGTGAGCCTCCCCACAGTGTTAAATTACACACAGAAACCGAACTCCTGTCCCTCTTGAAATGAAGGGAAGGCTTGGCAGCCAAGCAGGGATTTCACCCAGACACCAGCCCTTTCTTCTGAGCGCTCTGCTCTGCAGGATGTATTCTTTCCATTACAGCCTCACTCCAGGACTCCACAAGGGCACTGTGAGAAAACCACTGTTGTCTCTTACATCAGATTTAGGGTCTGCAGTGCTCAAGCCTTGAAAGCTCCACAGAGGCTGGGCAGTCAAATCCACGGAAATCAAATGAGAATTTGAGTAAAGCCCCTGGTTAATAAGTCTTTCCCAAGTCCAATAAACATAACTGGAAATAAATTGCATCCATACATTTCACAGTTTGATTTACATTAAAATGAAAACATGAGAGAGGCCTGCCATTGACAAGTTCAAACAATGCAAAATTCTGCACAGTTTGTGTTTATCCAACTGTAATTTATAGCTCAAATATTCCATTGAGATAAAAATAAATCAATATTAGTACACCACTTGTGATTTATCTTGGAGTCGTTTGAAAACACAGATGATTGTTTTCCTGTGCTGGTAGTGTGAGTCTATCATAAAAGCCATCACATGTACAACATTCTGCTGTTCAAGGCCTCAGCAAAATGCCTTCTGACAAAGGGCCTCTTTTCACAGCTCAGACAGCTTTGCTTCTGTTCAAGTCTCAACCTAGCCAAGTTCCTCATGTGCTCAGTATCTGAAATAAGACCATCACTCAGCTCTAGATTTAATCACTGGATGGAGTTTTGACTAAAGGGCTTCAATCATCAGGCCCTTTAGTGCCAGCATTGTGCCAAGGAGGTGGGTTTGGAAGCAGTGGAGGAGCACAACTGTACACTCCTTGCCTGCTGGCAGGAGCGGCGATTCAGAGCTGGTAGCATTGTTATTCAATAAATACGGTTGGATGCAGAAGAGAAAGGAATTCTCCCCCAGCCCCTATGGCTCCTATGGCTCTTGGCAGCATTTCTGAGGTGAGTGAGTCATTAGCAGCTGCTCGGGAAGGGAGGGAGGGCTGAGCAACAGCGTGTCACAGCTTCTAGCTGGGCTCCTCCACCCTTCCAGGAGTTCACGGCGTTTTTTTAACTCGTGTCCAAGGTTATAGAAGAAACCTTGGTGCTCCAGATTGTGTGCTGTCTTCAGGCTTGGCTTAAGTGAGGGGCCTAATTCAATATTTGCCAGAATGGTGATTATTAGAGTCAAAGAAGACCTTTGGATATCATCTAGTCCAACCCCCTGCTAAAGCAGGTGAGTCCTGAAGAACTCCAGGGACAGTGATTCCAGGGCCTCTCTGGGCTCTTCTCCAGAGCCTGTCCTCTGGGCTACTCCTGCAACAAGGTCCAGACAGAGATGGATTTACACACCTGCTAGGACTGGGAGAACTCCTGAAGTAGAAAAGAGAATAAAACTATGTTTGGTCCTCTTAATGTGGCAAGCTCTGGCCTTCTAGGTTTTTGCAGCCCTCTCCTGCCCCTCAGCCTGGTACAGATACTTTCCCACTTTTGGGGAGGTTGGCTAGAATTCACTGGAAAATCACTTCCGATCCACTGTCTGTAGCAATAGGCAGCTTTATCAGGTCTGACTTAGAGCAAGAATTACTTTAGGTCATTCTAGCTAGGGCCAAATCTTTGCTGCACCTTTTTTTCCACCAGGATCAAGATATTGGCCCTGATGTTCCTGCTGGGTTTCCCACGCCCTTGGCTCCTGACATTAGCTCCCAGAGCACCTTAACAGCACGTTCAGTTTTCAGGCCACGAGGAGGCTGTTAACATAGCATCCAACTAAATTTTATGCATCAAAACACTGCCTGCTATGTAGCTGGGTAAGCATTTTTCAAAAACTACTGCACATCTGCACATCTGCACATCTCACACTCCTCTGGGTGTCCATCACTGTGATGGTTCCCAAATGTGGGCAGCTTTTTCCTGGGTGGTCTTTGGTATCTGCCCACGGTGCTCTTCTGCTTTTGTTGTGGCCATGGTATCCTCCATCACCTCTCCCTTCCTGAGAGCCTTCCAGCATAGGAATTGGGCAGGATTTCCTGCTGCCTTTCAACCCATTCAGAGCTCTGAGGGTGTGAGGGAGCCGGTTTCTTCTAAGTGTTTGTCCCCATGCCAGTCAAGGCCCTGGGGACAGGGCTGGCTCTTGGCTGCCTCCAGCATTCACACCTCTGCACTGGCTCTGCACACCCTCATGGCCTCTGCAGGCACAGTCTGCAGTAAGAAAACAGGGTAACTCCCAATCCTGGACATGACTTACCCCTTGCCCAAGGCACTGCTTTATATTCAAACACTCACAGACAATTTGTTCACTGCCTTTCTCCCCCTCCTTACAGTTTAATGCCCCTGCAAATCTCATTACTAGAGCTTGTACCTAGATGTTGACATGGAAACCTTTTTCTCTAATGCACTGGAAAATGCATTCCTCCACCTTTTCCTCTCAGTCAGGAGAGGCACAGCCTGTTATCTGAGTCTGCCACCAAAGTGGACAACAAGATTCTGAAGTTCAATGAAATTCTCCCCAGACCTGGCAGCTCAACCTGGTATTTCAGAGTGGAGCTGGGCTTCTTCTGCTTCACATACTGCCAGTAGCAACAGCAATTTTGAATTTCTTTTCAAGGGAACTCTGCACATGGCATATGAGCCCATATGAAACAGCTCTTGCCTGTTATTACCACATCCTGCTTTTGAGGGGCAATTTGTCTGGAATTATAACTGCCCTAGTAAAAGTTGTGACTTTCTCCCAGAAAATTTGTGGACAAAGAAAGCTAAAATTGTTGCGATGCTGTTCCATAACTTAGCTCTGTTTACAAGTACTTCCTTGTTGATACCAGCACATTGATGCTGAGCTGAAGTTGAATGGGCTTTGTGGAAATCATTCTGGGATGTCCTTCAGAGAGAGAGAGAGAGAATTGTCTGAGAAGGAATGGAGCAGCCCAGGCTCAGCACTGGGCTGGTCACATCAGCAGCCGCCTCCTGGTGCCTTCTGCCCCATCCCTACAGACAGCTCCTCCAGATCAACAGTTCTTCTCATTTCTCTTCCCCTGTTTTCCTCGGATATTGTTGACATACTTCAGATTCCCCTTCAGTGTGGGAAAAGAGAACTTGGGCCCTTGCTCAAGTCAGCTTAATCCAGGCCCTGCAGGCAAGGAAGGTGCCTCCAGCTGAGGTCACTAGGTGGGATTGGCTAACCCAAACTTGCTTTCTTCTTTCCCTGCCCCAAACCATCACATAATTACCTATATTGTGATCATAGGACTTTTAATTAACCGGTATTTGGTGAAGGCCTTTGAAAGTTACAAAGTTTATTAATAAACTATGAACCTGGATTCTTATGATCCAAACTTTCTGTAAAGTTGAATATTGAATCTTTGCTATAACTGGGCTTGTTTGCCTGATACCAAATTTATGACAGACAGCAAGAGTTTGCTATTGACAAGGACTGTGCATTGTGCCTTTTTCTCATCAGATTAATAATTAGGTACCTACATTGAAATGTAAGCATAGTCCTACTGAAGTTAGTAGGATCTGAAGGTGTTCTGTGCTTCAGGCATATTTCTTGCCAAACTGAAATCCAAACCCAGTCTTGTCAAGTGAATAACTAATTTAACGTATTTAATTTGTTTCTTGTTTTTGTCTCTGTTTCCTTTGAAGAATTAGTTTTCTTTATTTGCTCTTGCTCTTCTTGCTGTACGGTATCCATTCATTTCCAATGCTGCCTTGCTGCATGGACTTTATTCCTCTCCTCCACAATTAATTCCTCTTCCACCTTCAACCCCCTGCAGTTCCAGTGCTGCTCCCTGTAGTTCATCTTTCATTCAAAAATTAGCAGCATCTACATTTTGTGCTATTAAGTGCAGTCAGCTTAGGCTTGCTTGGGAGCTGGGAATTTGATGAAATGCTGTTGTTGGAACAAAATGTTTACAATACTGTTCTGGAGTTCCCCTTCATCTAGAGTCTGTCCAACTGCTTAAACCAGCTGTGGTCAAATATTTAATGATATAATTAACTGACTGTTGCGGATAATTCCTGCTCTGTGAATTTCATCTGATTACCCTGGGGAGTTTTACCTACATAAGCTTCATAGCAGCACTTTGTGTTGGGTTAGAGGTTATTCACTGTGGTGCAGGATTTTGGCCACTTCTGGTGAGGTGCATAGCAGCTGGATAAATGTATTTGGCAGTCAGTCATTGGAAATACAGGACATGGATCTAACCAAGCCATAATAGAGGCTTTAAGGAGGCAGATCACAGACATTTAACATCTTGAGCTGCACTTAGGGTAGAATGTCCTGTTCCTGCAGCACTCACAAGATAATGCCACAAGATCCTCAGAGCAATTAAGACATCTGCTTTATAGCTCTGTCAGGCAGGTGACTCTTTGGTAATGCACCACCCTTATGAAACATGGTGGAGCTTATGGTCAGTGCACAGGAAAAAGAGCCCTTGTTTTGTGGCTACATTTATGTTACTTGTCCATTAAAAATACAGATCCAGCTCTGGTAATGGAAGCTGACATGATCACGGCCAAAGTAATATGCCTGCAAGCAGGCCAAAAACATATTTATAGCCCATCATTAAGACGATTTGGGAAACTAATATGTGTTCTGTGTATACATACTGTACTTAATTTTTCTCCACAACAGATGCTTATCAGGGATTTTCTCTCTGTCTGTTGCAACAAAAAAAAAGCGGAGGAAAAAAATCCCAAACTGCCATTATTTATTATATTGCCATTGAAAAAAGATCATGAAAGTAAGTTGTAAAAGCTATTGGGCAACATTAAACTTGTGCTGCTGAGTTCACGGGCTATCTCAAGGGACTCTGTGAACTCCTGCATGCCGGAGAGCTGGAATCTCTTGCGCAGTTCTTGGGCACCGTCTTTGTTTTTGCAGTTTACAAATTAGTGGACTTGAGGGTAAGATAAATTATGAATGGGGGCAGATTTCAGACTAGCAAAGACTGTGGGTCTTTGTGGTGAACTTCAGGGTCATTGTTTCTTCTGTCATGCCTAAGATCTTTTCAATAACAGAAGCCCAAGATGGGGGGTAAAATTGCCACCAGAATGGATGTGTAAATAGAGCCATGTGAACTTTTCAAACAGTTGGGGTTTTTTGCTGGCTGGAGCGACTGAAACATATAAATTGGTATCAGATTTACAAATTTCTTTTGCCTTAGCCCATCTCTTCACAAAAAATGGAAAACATCTTCTTTTGGCATTTTCTGAGAAAAATATTTTAGTTCCTTCCTTATAAATATTCTATGTAAATGTTTAATTTAGTTTGCTTTAAAATAAATGCTTAAAAAACCCATGAAGAATTAAACAAAAGGTGATTTGGGATCAGTCCCAACATATTTGCTTCATTTTTAGTTTTCATTTAGCCTAAGTAGGGCTAATTCCATAAGAAATTAAATGAAAATAATTTTTATCAGGTGGATCCAAGTCATGTTCAAAAAATGTAGTTAATTATCTACTAGAACAAGTGAACTAAAAGTCTGTTATTTACTGATTTTGTGCAAAGACTTCTCAGAATTAGTTCAAATGACACAGGAAAGTGGTGCAAGTCAAATTGTACATCATGTCTTTCCCCTTTTACCAAACAGAACAACTCTGCCCTTGAGGCAAAAGGCAGAGGGGAATTTGGGGCCAATTTTCAAAGCATTTGTCATTGATGGTTACCCTGGGACAGCTAAGTGGGAGATGAAAATCAGGCCAAAAGAGTCATACAGCAGGAAAATGTTTATTGCATTAGCAAAGGTATAAATCAGAGTGGGCCAAACCGTGTGAAATCACTGAATTCTTAAGGGGGTTAAAGCTTTTCATTTAGTTTCAATAAAGGCAACAGAAGTAAGGAAAGAAGACAATTCTTCTGAGGTCACAACCTCTGGTGTTTCTAGAAATTGTGCAGGAGAAATGGTCCCACGCAATTCCCCAGGGCAGAAAAGGGACTGACAGTAAGCTCACTTTATCTTGCTTTTAAAGCTCTCCAAAAAGAAATTTACTTTGTGAATAAAGGAGGAAGCAGAGCTGCACACTGAAGCGCTCTCAGGAGGTATGCTGTCAACAAAAAGGCTCTGTTGGGAATAAGAACTTTCTCCCCAACTCAACTAAACAGCAACTGTCTGAGTGAAAATGAAGCCTGGCCTTACCAGTGGAACAGATCCCATCAGGGACCACTGGTTTGTGTTGAGCGGGTACCCACTCAGCATGATGTTGTCCTCAATCCTTGACTGGAGTCTGTACAGAATTAACTTGGTTTCTAAATATGGCTGTGGGTTTTTATTAGACATGTTCTGCCAAGCATAAGATAAATACCTGTCATTTACAGACACTGCTGGTGGCCCATGCTGTCAGTAGGGCTAATTCCATTTTACCACCATTATGCACCATTGGTAGCATGAATGTCACAGAGATCTTGGTTGGGGCTCCACATGGAGAGAGAGTTTTACTTTGTACTTAAAATTATGATCTGAGCCCCCTAGTGAAATGTAGCACATCCTCTGCAAATTCAGCGTTATTCCTACATGCAAAGGATGTTCTTCCTGAGAATTTACAAGTAAATCTGTTGAATAGTTTATAAGATGGAAATAATTAAAATTTGGTTCCATTAAATGTGTAGTACCTACAAATTTTGTTTTTTCCCAGACGTTGCTAATAAGGTAGAAGATGCCCAACTCTCAAAACTTCAGATTTATGGAAACTTGTCAACATGCTGTGTTTGGAAACATCCAAGTATAATTATACTCAACAATAACTGTTCCTTTTTGTTGTGGATGAAAGACCTATGGGAAGGCTAACATCAGCAGCTCAGGAAAAATAGTCACTGTGCCTCCAGGGACAAATTTGGAGCTCAGCATCTCTCCATCATCCTGACTGCTTTGCTTCCATGGAGGCCACTAGCTGTGATGCCTCCCTGCCAGCAGCCACCGGTGCAAGGTGCTCTCAGTGGAGGTGACCATATGCTGTTGTCACCATCATGTAAATATGCTGGGAAATGGAGGCAGCTGCAGCCCTTCAAACACAGCCTTTGGTGCAATGGGTTTGGCTGGTCAAAGCATTTGTAGCAGAAAGGATGATGTCCAGCATTGTACTTTGCCATACAGCCTCAGCAGCCTTTCCCTGGGCTGCTAGTGTCCAGCAATAACTGCTGCTCTAATCTGGACCTGGATGTGTGTTCAGCACCAAATAAATTCTCACTTGTTGGGCTTTTTGCCTCCTCTGCAAAATCCAATGTCACGTTGGAAGTATCCCAGGAAGAATCTTTCTAGGCCATCACAAAGGCTGGGTGTTGTAATGCAATGTTTGGTATTCAGTTTCCTGAATATTATCGGGAACCAAGAAGCACACAAGAGATTTCTTAGGGCAGCGTGCTCCTGTAAATAACACTACTTGAACCATCATTGGGATTGGGACCATGACTTACAGTGCAGAAAGTGTGAGTATGCCTTGTTTCTGAGGAGAGATGAAGCTTAATTCTTAAACTTTTTCAGCATTATGTGGATTTAACCACTAGAGGGAATGATGACAAAGTTCGTATGTTTTGCTTACAGTCAGACTCTATGTACCAGGCATGGCTCCACCAGCTCTCCATTGCAGCGAGGTGCTCTGGCCATGAGAGAAGCAATCCTCATCCACACCAGCTGCACTCACCCACACAGAGCTTCCATTTACTCCTACTGTGCGCCTGCAGTGTCATATGTAATTTTCATGTGCGAAGACCTTGCTAGTGCTAACTAAATCCTACCCACAGTGCTGAAGCAGTTCCATTAGTGAAAAAAAGGAGTCTTCAGGAAGGTTTCCTATCCTTGCCATCCTTGTCTGGCTGGATTTATGTCACTGTCTCAGGGAAGTCTCAGTCACCTGATCGAAGCAGCAAGACTACCACAGTGCAGAACTGCGGGATGGAGCAGACGTGAAGCAGAGAGATGGTGGGGAACTAGCTGGCTGGAAGCATATTTATTTCACCAGTAACAAACCCTGTTTTCAGTTATCCTGGGTCTCACAGTATTTGCCAGAAGGAATATTCAGTGGAGAGTTGTGTTGTGTGTCCAGCAGAGTGAATGTATATCCACACTAACACAAGGCAGCTCTAAATGTCATAAACACATGAATGACCAAGTCTCAACACTGAGTGCATATCTAGATCCATGCTAATGCAGTAATGAAAGCCAACTTTTTACCGTATGCTTTCTATATATGATAAAGTGATCCATATGTCTTCGTGTCTCATAGTTCCTTCCAAAGCAAACATCTAAAAAACTGCAACATAGGTGCTATTGGAAACTCAAACTGGGCTAATAAGACAATTACAAGAATATATAACTCACATGCTAGGATATAATAATGTTGTAGCAACATAAATACATAATTACTTATGTTGCTCACACATGCTGCCACAAATGACTTTTCAATTTCCTGGGTCACAAAAGAAACGTTTTCAACATTACGTTGTGACTGAAGATGTTGATAAACATAATAAAAATTAATTGCTCACCCCTCTCCCAACCTAAATCATTAGCCATAATTATGTTATCATTTTCTGCCTGTTTCCAATGACTCCATAAGCCATGTAACTCCTGGAAACCACTCAGAAGTGGTTGCCTCTCTGGCAAAAGTAGAACATAACTATTTGTATTTTAAAATGTAGTATTTCACCAGTGTTTTGGTTTTCTGGCAGGTGATGCATCTGGAATGACATCTGCTGTGAAGAAAAGGCTTTTGTTGGAAGTTTGCAGTATCGGCTCGTGTACAAATCTTTGGCCTTTGGTTATTCCTGCTCTTCTGGGGGAAGGGGCTTGAAAGAAAACATAATTACTGCTTGATGAGAAAAATTACCCTCATATTGCAGGGCTCCTCTAATTCCTGTAGGACCTGGCTAAATGTCTTGCTGTCTCTGTGCCCCTGTCGTCCAAGAGGAAGACAGTGGCTGTCATGGCATGAAGGTGACAGGGCTGGCCACCACCACATCTGTGCAGAGCCCTGTCTCCTGTGGGGTTGGGTGGAGGGGCCAAGTGGCATCACAGCTGTCATTAACACCCTTCAAACCTTTCATGTCCCATCTGATTGCAGGCAGGAGCTTGAATACTTGAACACAAACCCTCAGATGACAGCTTAGATAGACATGTTTTTTTCTGATCTGCTGTCTTTAAGGACAGTTTTATCCCCATTGTCCCTGGTAGAGCTGGGGGCAAAACCATTGAAACATGACATTTGCCTGACATGCAGTGAGTTTGGTGTTTTATTTTCAGTTTTGATGCTTTAGATTCATGTTTCTTGTATTTCCTCAAATGAATACTTCACTCCAAGATAGCAGTTTTACATGCTCATTCAGTGGGAGAAAAGGTCTGCCTCAGGAGGACATGAAGGAGTGTGTAACCATGTATGAGTTCAAGGTTGTGGGGCTGCTAATTTTAAAAGTTATATAACTGAAGCCAGCTCCTGCTGCCAGCAGCATTTTGCAAATTAATCATGTTATTAGAGAGCATTTGGACCAGGGATTACCTATAGACATGGTTGAGGTTGAGTGTCACTTGGTGGGGGATACCTGGGGATTGTGAATCACAGCCCCACAGAGTTGCACTTCTCAAAAGCAGGACAAAAGGGTGAGAGAAATGGGGAATGTGGTAGGGTGGGGAAGATAAATGAAATGGGAAGTTTCAGAGTGGCTGGACTGATTTCCAGAATCATGCAGAATTTGATAAGCAGCTTGGAAGACAAACAGCAGAGTGGGATTTTAATGCACGAGAACTTTTTCCCTGGATAGCTGCAAACTGAAGGTTTTTGGCTTTTCACTTTGAAAGGAGATTTTTCATTTAGAAACAGGCATGATAAAAAGCCATATTTGCAGAGTTAAAGAACATAAAAGCAAAAGGAGACTCTGGATTTAAGATTTAGTAAAAATTATTTCCCTCCTCCATTTTTTGCTTTTTGTTTCAGTCCAAGTCTGCCACTCCCCGTCTTTTTTCCCTGCCTGTGATTTCCCAGTTGCTCACCAGCTGACCCCTCACTCAGCTCTCCGTGGCCTCTCAGCTGAGTTTATCACAGTTCAGCTGTGGACACTCCATCCAGGAGGAGCAGTAGTCACAAGCCAGTGTGCCCAGGATGCTCCATGTCTGACCTTGGCCCTCTAAAAGCTAACCATCTTGTGTGAACTGGTTGTTTTTGTCTCCTTCTACAGCCACTGAGGAGACAGAAGCTTCTCCAGATAGTGTTTTCCTCTTCCCTATCCCAGCTGCAATTGGGAGGACATTCCCTTGTGTCCCTGTGGCTTGTGGAGGGAAGCTCAGTGCAGTGAGTACATCAACTACAAGGCATTGGGTTTTCACTTTCACTGTTCATTGCCCAATCTGCAATCTTGCTCCGGGTGAAAGCAGTAGTGGATTTCAACATAAATACACTCACTGGGCACACTGTAGTCACAAAAATTTAAAGCTTTTTCACCAAGCAGACCACAGTGAGCAGGGGTCCTCTTCCCTAGAAGGATCTCAGAAGCATCATAGAAGAACTTCAAGCATACACTGGGAACTTCTGCCATCACATGCAACCTCAGCACCAGCCATTCATCTTCTGGCTTCTGCTCTGCTGGGGTGAAGGAACTGGACTAAGGGCCAGGCTGAAATGTGAAGACTTAACTCCTTCCCTGATCCCACAGCTGAGTAATTCAGGTTATTCAGTTTTATTGTGGAGCCCCAGAGCTAGGAAAAACTGCAGCCTGGCTGTTCCCCTTCTCCAGCCTGATAGTCCTGGGCTGTGTTTTGCAGGGGCAGAGAGGGAAAGCTCTGCTGAATGCCTGCTCCTCGCTTTACTGTGTCTTTTCCTTCACTTGTGGGTTACTCTGAAGCAGAGATTTACTTTCCTCCAGTGTAAGAGGAAACCAATATAGAGATACATGAGCTCTGTGTTCTTGTAATAGTAATAAACTAATAAACTGCCCTCTTCTAAGTTTGCTATTCCACGTAGTCATGACCAAGCAGTGCCTTGTGCAGGAAGCTGAGCAACACACAGTCTCCAGAAGTGTTTCCATGAAGATTTTAATCTGCGTAATCTAAGGAGCTTTCTTACAATAAACCATTGAAATCAACTCATCTGGTCCCATTCTTATGTTTAGAGTGATTCTTCCTTCACATGTGCCTGGGTTGTTATGCCAAGCTCACCAGACACCCTGTTTGTTGTTTCGTGTCACAAGTCCATCCTCAGCAGGGCCAGCGCTCCTGAGCCTTTCCGCCCGCTGCTTCCGCCTGCTCCAGGGACTGCTCATGTTTGTCCACACTGCCGAGATACATCTTTCAGCTAAAACCCAATCTGTCCAGCCAGATTCCTGTTTGGGCTGGAAACCTGACAGATGGATCCCACTTGCCCTGTCAGTGTGGGATTTTACTGCCCCCAGCTCAGGCACAATTTAAGATGTTTGGCTATTTGCACTTTGACCTGGTGGCGTGGAGCTGGAGACACTGCTCTTGCTGGAGTCAGTCAGGCCGTGGCAAAAGCTGAAGTATGCAAAATGTTATATGTACATATCCTAGCATGGCCTATGGGCAATCTGCTTGGGAATCCCTTTGACTCTATCTCTGGTGGATGACTTGTGGTCTGAATCAGATGAATGAGCTTCTGGCCTGGATGTTTCGTAGTACAGTGGTTTTTAGGCAAGAACCTGTGAGTCTTTTATCTAGAAACTTAATTTGCTATTTGCCCCACTCAGCAGTCAGCAGAGGTTGCTTGGTTTGTTGCTCAAGAGATGGTGCAGACCAGCATGGTCCCTGCTGTGCGCTCAAGGTTAGGGCTGCTCAGAAACTCTCCCAAGTAATGCCAGAGCTTAATGGTGCTTAACGCCCTTGTCAGCTCTCTCCCCTCGAACAGAGTTCGAAACCAATTTGTCAGTGTGGGAAGGAGATGAAACCTGGCATGATTTGGATGTTCTCACTGTGTTCCATCATGCAGGAGCTCAGGAGTTCCTGGCTGACAGTGAACCCATACTTGCCCACACTCATGAGCAGCGATGAAAATCTGGACTTCACTGTCAGCAAGGCAGAGGGGATGGATATGGGTGGGAGACAGAAGCCAGAGGCCTACCTTGCCTGGTATCCTGTAGCTTGGCAGCACAGAGAAGCAGGCAGGGGGTTTAGCTGGGATTCAGCACAAGAATATGTGCTGCCAGAGACATGGGAAATTCTGCAGTTCTCCGCTTCTACAGCTCTGAGTATGTCATCACTTCCAAACCTGAAAGCTACAAAGTAAAATGAGAAAGTTTTGAATGAATTAGAGCATTCCATTCAGAGTCAGTCATTTTTGAAGGACTTTTTACAAAAGAAAGAAGCAAAAAGCATTTTGCAAGGGCAATTTCCCATTCAAAACCCAGTGTTTGACTTTTGCAAGAACAGAATTAATTTCCCCTGATAGCAGCACTCTGGCAGTTTGGAGACAAGTTTGTGAAACTTATTGGTGATGTTAAGTCTTCTTCTTTTTTTTTTCCCCCCATGTTTCAAAAGACAAAGTTTTAAACTTTTAGGTCTTTCTAAGTTAAAAATGTAAAAAACGTGGGTGAAGTCCCTCTCTCTTCTTTTCATGTCAGACAGACTGCAGACTGCATGTCAGATCAGAGTCTTCACAGCATATCAGCTACTCCAGTCAAGTGTGAAGTTCTGACTGCGAGAGCAATGAATTTACAAACCTAAACTATCCTTCCTGAGACTAAAAGAACTTTATTGCTGGAAAACAGTCACACACTGGTTTTCTTTCATACCACTGTGATAAAGTCTTCAAGACAATGAGGTATTTATTCCAGGTTTCCTTGGTTTAAGAAAACTTTCAATGCACAGACCTTGTACGAAGTGAGACACTGTTTATATTAGGCAGAGGCAATAATGGGCTTAGATAAGGTATGATCCCCAAATAGGAATGATCTGTAGTGCTCAGAGCCCCTGAGAGGGAACAGGGCTTGAATCACCAAACCCTGATATTAAAAGCTCTTGCCTGGCTCTGGACACATCAGGCCAGTCTCCACGTGTCACACTGCGGGCTTGAAGTAACGCTCTGTGTCCCCATTGTCCTGGCACGCTGCGCTGCACCTCGCTGGCTCGAGCTTTTGTTTCGCACAGGAAGATGACTGCATGGCTGTCCTTGCTCCGTGGCTCCTGGAGTTTAAAAAAAGCCTTCCCTCTGTGAATCACAATATGCAGTCACCAGCCAATTATGTTTGGCTTCCAAACTGTTTACTCCATGGCTGATGCATTCTTCCCCCTGGCTCTACCTCCGCCCTCCTTTTTGTTCTTTTTAAGGAATGGCCAGGGGAAACCAGGACAGAATTTCCAAAATCTGACTGTATAAAATAAACAGGTTGGGTTTCTTTTTCAGCAGTCCTGTTTTGTGCTGGGTTGCCTCTTAGCACCAAAACTCTAATGCTGCTCAGGTTTAGCTAGCATGGTGTCAAGTGCAGGGAGAGTTTGTTCTCTGGGTGCAGTATCAACATCAACAGTAGCAGTTTGAGGGGAAGCCAGTGCAGAAGTGAGCATGCAGTGAGTTTCATCCATTAAAACAAGAAATTTGTGTTTGAAGCAGCACAGATTGTTCTCTTAAAGTCATGAAACAGAGAAAGAATTTTGGAGGATGAAATAGAACATTTCTGCAGTGACTCTGTGCAACTTTGCATAATTTTGAAATTATAAAAATACGCTGGCATAAAATTACTGATAGCATTTTACAAATGCAAGCCATTTTATTTCAAAAGTCCCAAAACAGCTTCTATAGAAAGGAATTAATTGGAGTACTTCTATTTTTCTCAATGTCTTTTGCAGCACTCTTTCCTACACAACACTTGCAACAGAATTCACCTGAGTTTGCAAAGCAGTCAGTGGACTCCAAACATATGTTTTTTCTGTAAAAGAGGATTAAACCTATTTTATTGAATTCTACATACAAGCTCTGCCTTGCATGAAGAATGACTGAAATTTAGTTCAGCCAGCTTGTGAAATGCTTCCAGACTGACAGTCTTGCTCAGTTACTTCAAGTGACCTTCGTTACCTAAACATTTGCCCATGCTCTGTAAAATGTTGGTGCCGTCTCCTGGGAGCAGTGAGAGGTCTCACTGTGCCTGTGGGATGAGTCTGTTGCCCCCCTGGTACTCTCTTGCCGTTCCCTGCTCCTTGCCTGTCTCATGGCTGACTGTGTTGCCTTGGTGTGTAGGGAAATCTCCAAATGCTGATTTCTTCTGGTCACAGCTCTGGTGGTTTGGTAGCAACAGGATGTCCTTGGCCAGTCCTGCCCTGTGGTTGCAAAGCCAGTCCTTGGAACTGCAAGGATGTGTCTCTGCGCACAGCCAGGCTGGCTGGAGGATGCTGGAGGGAGAGAAGGATGCTTTATGTCCACTGGCACCAGGAGGTGAATTCAGCCTGCACAGCCCTGCAGCAGTGACAGCTCGCCCAGAGAGACCATGGGACCACTCTTGAGCATGAAACCAAGTCTGCAGGAGCAACTGGGCATGTGTGTTTGCTGTGTGGCTTTGCAGTGGGAAACAGTTTCAGAAAATAAGAATGTGGGATCTAAAAAGCGAAGAAAAAAGGGACAGAAGGAGAAAGATAAGGGCAGACTGGGGTTCGGAGAGGATCTTATTCCCACTTCAAACGTGAAGTAGTCTTGTCCTGGACCAGGTTTCTTCCTCAGAGACCTGTGCAGAAGTTTCACCCTTTCTCAAAGGAGCTCCTTCTTCATGGTAGCCTTTTCTGAGGAGGAGTCGGCAGCAGGGTTGGGCTGGCCCAGCTGTGGACCCACTCTGTGTCTCCCACCCCACCTTGGGTGCTCAGACATCACTGCCAGGGCTTCAAGGTGACCAAAGATCACCCTCACAGACCTTGTGCTGTAAGAAATAGAATGATCGCAGGGCCTGAGGGCTGCCCTTTCACCCGGGAGAGCTATGGCTTGTATTTTACAGTTATGTCCTTTGTGGGGCCCTGCAAGATATCACTTCATAAAAGTAATAAGGAGATTGATCCTTTACAGCACTGGATAACTCTCATCCCTGGATCAGAGTTAGGAGTGGAACGTGCCTGTGACTCTTTGCAGCTTCTGTGAAGTCTCTGCTTGTTCTGAGCTGAGTGCTGGTGCTGCTGAAATTAGGGAACCATCTTCTCTTGTCTTTTAACGGGGTCCAGATCCTGTTTTTCTGTGGTGTTTGGAGAATATCTGTTTCCAGGCTGGCTTGTTCATTTTTGTGCAGGCAGGGACGTCGATTGAAAACTAGTTAAGTGTGTCTGGAGGTCCAGAAGTGTTGGAACACCAATTTTCTGGGTGGATTACTTGGCTCTGTGTCTCCAGCTCCTCAGGTGGACAGGCTGGGCAAAGCAGGGAAAGGAGAAGGCATCTCACTTGCTATAATTATTTTCCAGTGACAGAAATTTTTGGCCTACATCAAGAAAGTTAGGGGCAGGCGAGGCTCATTACTATTTTTCATAGATACTTTGGCCACTTTTCCCCTTTTCCAGAGAAAATTTTGAAATACCATAAAAAGATATTAGGCTGCATCCCAGCTGGTTCATTCTTCTGATGTCACCCAGAGTCACGCTGGTGTTCCAGGAACCTTTTCGCTGACTTCCTAAACAGGCAGGACAATGCCTGCTGTGCTGCCCCACAGCCACCTCCCCACCAGTGATGTTCAATTCCATCTCCCAGGAGGCATTGGGGCACCAGAATACATGCAAATAATCTTTTCTGTTGGGGGAGGGGAAAGAAGGGAAAACTTTCCATTCGCTTTTGACTGAAAGCCAGACTTTTCCAAAGAAAGTAAACAGTTTTCATGAAAAATTTCAATTAATTGCAAACCATGTTTCCCGTAAAACCTCAGTATCAACAGTTTTTGTGTCTGTTCTACTCTAAGCCTTTCAAAGGAGAAGACCTTTAAAGCCCATGTAATATTTTCTGGTGGGAAAAATCTGTGAAAAATAGTGCAATTGTCAAGTTTCGGTGATTATGTGCACTTCCCACTGCCCTGTGAAATAGCACTGGATCCAGAGTGAATCCAATGGCTTTATGTTTGTAAGCCAAACAGGCCAGTGTGCAATCTATCTAAAAAGATTCTCTCAGCCTCCCAGTAATCTGTTAATTAACCACTGATAAATGGTGGGCTTAATCCTAGGTGGGAGAGTGGGGGTTTAATCCCAGCGCTGTCTGGCGCAGCCCAGGGGCTGCACAGCTGTGCAGCTGTTCTGGCACCATAGATGCTGGTCCTGTACAGCTGTGGGTGTTTGCCTTTATGGGGAGCAGGGAGGGAACAGCTTTACAGTAAATCCAACCCTTACTGCTCCAAAAGCTGCCTGTTTTTAGCAGCCAGTGTCCAGATAAAGCCCAGTTCAAGGAAAGTCTATTTTTTCCTGCTGACAAGCATCTAAATCACTTTGGGCCACACCAGACATCCCGATGACGGTGTCGCCATTTCCCCAAGGCTTGGCTCCCTGGCCACCCAAAGCCTGAGCTTGGGATCTCCCTCTGCAAGTCTGGACAACACCCAGCCTTGATGGCCTGAGTGGTGCCAGACCTGGAGCCTCTGCTTACTTCCCTCTGGGAGCTCTCCCAATAAAACCCTTATGGACTCAGGAGTTTAGAACTGCTTGTCGAATTACCTTTGTCTGCAGCTCAGACCGGGGTTCCTGCATTTGTGCTGACCTTGTTCCTGTCTCCTGCCTGTCCCTCAGCTGCCTGTCTCTGCTGGTTTCCTTCTCTTCCGGAGGGCTGGGCACGGGAGCGCGCACGCTGTGGCTGCCTCGTCCCCTGGTGCCCTCCCTGGCTGGAGATGTGCCGAGGGCTGCTCCCGCCACCACCCCTCGCAGGTCCCACCAGGCTTGGTGTGGCTGTGCTCCACAGGGCGCCTGCGGCTTTTGTGTCAGGGACAGAAGAATAGATGGTACAAGCCCAGTGAAACAGCTAAACAATATGTTTTGTCCTGTGCCTGCTGTCCCTGGCGAGCTGCTCTCAATGGAGCAAGCCTGGTCCTCTCCAAATTCATTTATGAGGTGGTAGGCTTGGATTCCCTCCAGGTACTGTGTGACACGCTCATTGCCTCTTTTCCTTGCATGAAGGGGTTTTAAGGGGTGATGGTTGTTTTACTCCTCTCTCCCTTCAGTGGCAGCAGCATCCTCATGTGCACAAGGCAGTTTGAGAGCTGCTATGGTGGAGGGCTGACAGCTGTGAGGATTTGTACGTAGAGTGGCTGTATGTGCATCTCTCTGCTGCTCCTTTTGGACTAGAAGTGTTAGCTCTGCCTGTTGCTGACTTCACACAAGGTGTTTTCCAACAGTGTCAGCATGGAAGGCCATGTTTCCCTCTGAGTGTATTCCTTTCTCCCCCTTTTGTCTTTCCCCCTCCTCATCTCTCCATTTTAAATTTATGGAGAGGTTGAATACCTCTGGAACGTAGGTCTTCAAAGCTCCCTCCTCTGGGGGAATAGCAGACCTGTGCCCTTTGCTGCAGCCCTCTTTCCACAGTTGCTGCAGAATGGAGTCTGCGGTACGGCTTGTGGGGTGATGCAGGCAGTCTGTCCAGCCAACACCTGGAGCTCTGACGGAAAGGATGATTTTAGGGTAGCGTGCACAAGTAGGAATCCCTACAGGCTCTAGAGGTAACATTTCAGTCTTGGCTTCATGATGTGGGGCAGATTTCAGCCTAAGCTGTCAGCAGTGCTCCACTTTACCAAATGATCTTGTCCTTTGACTGGAGTATTTTCAAGGCTGTTTAGTATTAAACTTTGCCTTTCACTTTAGCAAGTGAACAGATGCCGCTATGGCCTTTACCCCATGATGAGCTTTGTGCTGCTTTTTCTTCCTGTGACTGTTCTAAGTATATGTGGTTGAACCTCTATTGGGCAGTTGAGGGAAAAACCAGTGTTTTACAGTCAGGAAAGCTGGCCAAGCAATGAATAATACCTGAAGATTACATGACAGCTACGGAAGGTCAGTTTTCAATTCCAAATTATCTGCCTTTTTTTTT